>JAKGRZ010000085.1:0-105886 GCA_022537955.1 Schmidtea mediterranea | reverse complement strand
AGTACATCTCATCGTTTCATAACTTAGGTAAGAATTACTATAAAACGGAAATGTTTTATACACAAAAGTAAAATCAATCAAAGCAACTTCCCACTCACCATCCAAGTAAATAGGATTTTGAAATTCGACATTAAAATTACTAGCTTCATTATTAGGAAAAATAAGAGGACAACTATTACTAGGTAAAATCATATAAAACTGGTTTTCTTTCATAATATTTATTTAATTAATTGATTTTCAGATATCCAAGTTGGAGTTTCATATCCATGCCATTTAACATAGTATTGTTTATATTTACCAACATTCTTGGTTTTTAATATCTTTTGAATTCTGAATACAGTAAGGGTTTCTATAACTTGGAGTTCCTGTTCGTAGAATTTTCCACTAACTTGATTGTTTTCATCATCTTTGATAAAGTACATTACTGGATTCTGATTCATATCAATTTCTGAGATTTGAAATACTTCATCACTTCAATTGTTGTCGAAATTCTTGATGAATGGAGAAGCACTGATTTTACTTATTCTAACGTGATTACCCACTTTATATTTAGGCTTTTTAATGATAGAATCAGATTGTTGTGATATCCAATTATCCATATTATTCGTTGAATAAACATCAATTGGTCGCATTCCATTTAAACCCCTATGTGGCGAATAATTGTAGCTATAAATTGCTTTCTGTAAAACATTTATCCAGGTTTTATTTCCTTTATATACGAAATATTTTTTCAAGCGATCTCTTAGAGTTCGATTAAATCTTTCCACGTGGGCAGCTTTAAATTGAGAAAATACAGAGTAATGATTTATTCTTTTGATAATTTCTTTAACTTTACTATTATAAAATTCTTTACCTAAAGAATAAATTTAATTTTATTTATTTATTTAATTATATACCCAAATCAGTTTGTAAATTACGAGGCTTGCCATCAATAAATAATTCCTTGATTGCTTCAGCCATTTCATTGGCCGATTTGGTTTTTGTTGGAATATCACGAGCGAATTGACTAAAAATATCAACACATGTCAAAATATATTTGTATCCCTTATTAATTTTAGAGAATGGTATCATTTCCATCAAATCCATTTGCCATAAATCATCAACTCCCATTGTTTTATAACTACGGGTTTTGAATTTCTTTAACATTGGTTTATTTAAACTGTACGCCATTTGCCCAGATAACCAATTCTGAGTTTCTTTCTTTGAATTAACTACTTCCTTCGCCAGTTTCCTTACACCACCAAAACCAGCGGGATGTTTTGGGTCTGTCCATACTTTTTCGAGCTTTTTCACCGTGTTTCGATTTTTGGTTAATGTTTCCTTCATTATTACAACAAGTTGTCAAAATATTTAAATCTAAATTATGTTTATCCGGTAATGAATTCTTGGTACCCATTAAGAAGTTAATGATGAAATTGCGCTTATTGCAGATAATACTATTGGAATTAATGCCCCCAAAAATCCACCATTTTGTTTATATATTATTTTTCGCATCAGACGTCGATTCTTAGTGTTTACTAAAGATAAAAGCGATCTTTTATGCTTTTGTAATACAAGTTTTTTAACTTTAGTAATGTTTACATTACCACGAACTACATTAACAATAACTTCAACTAGATCATCTATAACAAATGAAGGAAAATTCTGTAAAATATTCATTCTTTTGTTATTAGGAGCCTTCATCAAGGCATTAAAGTATGGTAAACTACGTTCAACTTTCATATTAAATACATTTTTCATCTAGTTGTTTTGTTTATATTTTAATCCACTTTTTATCTTTAACAATCTTCTTACTCGTTTTTATTATTTTACGTTTAGTAACCCTTTTATTTGTAACTTTTTTCTTTGTTGATTTTTCACGTTGAACAATAACTTTTTTAAACGTCATTTCAAGTAATTATTTTCAGATTTGAATTTTGTTTATAAATCGTAACACCTTTCTCATTGAAAATGTCAGTTCTAATACGTAATTCATCAGGACATTGTTGTGTAAAGTCAAAGAACAAATATCCGTGGGGAACCTTTGTTGCATCTTGAAACGAATCAATTAAAAATTTTCTATCATTGGGATAAGCTTGTCTAGCAAGAAAATCTATAATGGTTGCATCTCTAGGGTTTTTGAAAATAACCAAGTATTGGACATTTAAATTACGAGTTCTATGACTGCCCCCTTGATGAAACAAGTTTTGAGTAATGAAAATAACAGTTACTCCAATATGTCGAGCAATTTTTGTAAATAAATTATTAAAATCCTTTTCTTTATTAGGTTCCTGGTATAGATCATCGATAATAATAACATCGCCTTGATGTAATCTAGATGACCAATTTTTATCAAACCCTTTAATTATTGTCATTTTCAATTTACAGAATTGATTTTGAGTAAGTCCATGTTCTTCGTCAGCTCCTCTATGCCAATATATTTTGTTGAATTTTGATTTAAACAAGTTCGATTGTAATAAATTGCATACAAATAAAGTCTTTCCACAACCACTTGGTCCAACTACTTGATATACAGCATCATTTCTTAATTCCATTTTATTAATAATTATTTATTTAATTGTTTATATTTGTTTTAATTTTTAGAATTACTTGAATTGAAATTATTTGAAAATGTTGAGTAATATAAATTATAAAGGAAGATATTCTATACCTGATATGAAATTCCCATTTGGAAAACCACAACAAGTTGTAGATCGATCAGGTAAGTATCCGATAATATTTTTCAGATCGGGGAAATGTCGAGTAATGGGATGTAAGCAACCTCTAAAAACTGGGGATTTGAAATATAATATACATGATTTACAAATTCAATCAATCACTGTAACAATCGATATTGGGAAATTTATAAATCTATATGAATTACAAAGAAAGGTGAATTGTGTATTTGAACCAGAAATATTTCCAGCATTACGTCTTCAAAAATATAATCCATCATGTGTCAATATATTTTCAAGTGGGAAAGTAGTAATACTAGGAATAAAATCCTTGGATTATAATGATTATGTGGAAAATATTAAATCAGAAATAAATATGTTAATAAATTAATAAATATTTTGTTTGAATTTGTTATTTTTATTAAGTATTAAAAAATGTCAAAAGGTAAATCATGTATATTTAAATATGTATTTTATTTTATTATTTAGTTTATCTCTTTGAAGTAATTTTAAAGAAAATCCAGGAACTTTATCCAAGAATTAAAAATACGTTGGATTATTGCGCACCAGAGTTTCTCGCAACAAAAATTTACCATTTCACAGGGATTAACATTGAAGAACTTCTCGAGATTCACTATGACAACGTTCAGGGATCTGGTGACCGATGTGTTGCAAATTGCATTGTTTGTAAAGATAGTATGAGAGTATCATGTTCAGATGGATGTCCATGTTGCCACGATTTCAAACGTGACCAAACAATCCATATATTGTTGGCCGAAATGCGTAAAACATATTACTCGGATATTTTTGATTTGAAATAAAAATTAATCTTTTTTAATCTTGTCAATAAAAATATTTGTATGGATTAAAAGTTTTTTTTTTTTTTTCATTCATTAAAACAAATAAAATGTTAATAATAATAAAATAATAATATTGATATAAAATAATAATAATAATAATAATAATATAAAATATATAATTAAATGAAAATAAAAAATAATTATTTAATTCACTTCATTAAAACAAACAATTTAATTTAAAAATATATTATTTAAAAAATAAATAATTGACTTGATTAAAACAAACAATTAAATTTAATAATAATTTAATTAAAATATAAATAAATAATATTATTGACTTAAACAAATAATTAAATAATAATATAATTAAAATATAAATTAATACTATTATTGACTTAAACAAATAATTAAATAATAATATAATTAAAATATAAATAACTATTATTATTGACTTAAACAAATAATTAAATTTAATATAATTAAAATATAAATAAATAATATTATTGACTTAAACAAATAATTAAATTTAATATAATTAAAATATAAATAAATATTATTATTGACTTAAACAAATAATTAAAGTAAATAAAAATAAAAATGATTTTTATTCGATCAAATATATTTAGGCTTTTTAGTTGACAGGCGAATTGAGCCATTTTTGATGGATAATGAAAAAATACTTAGGCTTTTATATAATATTTTTAGGTTCTCGGGTTTGAACCAATTTTATTCGAAAATAATCATCAGTACAATCAATCATTTAAGCCAATTTTTATTTTTTAGGCTTTTAAATCGATAAAAAATACTTACAGTTTTTTATCATGAATTAAAATTTTTTAAAAATTTTAAATTTGATCATTAAAACAAATAATTAAAAAAAAAAATTTTTTTTTCATTCATTAAAACAAATAATTAAAATAAAATTTAACACCCCCCCCCTAAATTTTTTTTTAGGGGGGGGGGTCTCGGGATTTTTTCAAGCCAAATATCCACGGGGCAATTTTCAAGCCAAATATCCACGGGGCATAGTCCTCATATTAAAATAATATTTTTTTTCGATTTTACCTGTTATTGACAAGAAAACTATCGAAACATATAGTAAAAATTTTGTTGCTAATTAAATTTTTTAATAATTAAATTTTTACTTTGATTATTTAATTATACATGACAAAAATAAAATAATTTTGTTTAATTATGTTTTGATTTATTTTTAATTTAAAAATGAGTGTTGATAAAAAACTATGAATTAACTTTAAGAGGAGTCATGAAGTATAAAACTAATCAATTACACAGTTTTTGTTCACAGTCGACTTATGGAATTGATTGATATTAATAAACGCAATTTTGTGCTGCATGATGAAAATAAATGTAAAATGTTTTTTATTTTAAAGTTTGAAAATATTTAATTAAAAGTTTATTTAAATTTTGTTAAATTTCAATTTTTTTTAATTTATTAAATTAGATTTTTAAAATAATTGGAATTTTTAAAACAGAATTTAATATTTTTAATGGAAATAATTTTAAAAATTTAAATGATGAAATTAATTTGAATAGAGCATTTTAAATCAATATAGTTTTAAGTTCAAGACTACATGACGATGACAGTGATATGTTGTAGTAGAATATATATATTTGTTGATTGGTGTTTTCTTTTATTTAATTCAATAATAATAATAATAACAATAGCAATAAAATTGGAATTATAATATTTTTAAATTTTAATTTAAATGGCTTTTTTCGAAAGTCCAAACGGATATTTTTCACTCGAGACCTGTTTTGTCAATGATA
The DNA here is from genome assembly GCA_022537955.1 of Schmidtea mediterranea. Lineage (NCBI taxonomy): Eukaryota > Metazoa > Platyhelminthes > Tricladida > Dugesiidae > Schmidtea > Schmidtea mediterranea. Next base: position 100,644 of record JAKGRZ010000085.1, on the reverse strand, counting down.
TAAACGACACAATAGAAAGTCTCAAAGTTTTTTAATAGTTTGTTGAAACCTTTTATTAAGACTAAATTTGAATGTAAATATAGTTTTAAATTTGCCTTTTTATAGTAAATTTGAATAAGAATGAAAATGATGATTTTATGGTATCGTTTGGTGTAATTAGTTTCTCAAAAATGTTCCTTTAATTGAAAAAATTTAGTTGTATTGTAAGTTATGGAGTACTTCTTAATACACTTCTTAATGTTCTTGAAATGGTTGCATTTCAAAAATTTTAAACATTTGCCACTTCAAATGTTCATTTTTTTTAACAATCAATGATAGAGACAGATTGACGGTGTTTTTATGGGTTCTCAATTAGCTTGAACATTGGGTTCGATCGTTCAGTAAAATTTAGAGTAATTTTATAAATTGTGATATAAATAAACATAAGGTATATAAACTTTATGCGAATGAATATTTCTGATATTTAAAAGTAGTAAATATGTTTCGCCTTTTCTGTACTATAGTAATAATTTACCATTTGAATAATTAGATTGGATATAATGTGGTGAATTCCATCTTGAATATTTGTTGGGATTTTATCAAGTGCAGTTTTAATACGACTTGGAACTGTAGCATTTAACATATCCATCCAACGAAGAGTTTTTCCTGCTTCACTTTTATCGAATTGTGCAGCTTGAGGAGAAACAATATGAGATATAATTCCAACTTGTGGTTTAAGAGTAGACAAAGCTTCTCGAGCTGTGTTAGCCTCTTTGTTTAGACGAGTCACAACTCTACACGAAACATCGTATTGATAAAGAGCGTGAGACAATTCGCATTTAAGAGCCTGGTTCTCTTGTTTCATGATAAATTGTTGAAGCACCAAAGCATTCCATTCATCCTGAAAAGATTTCAATAAGGCTGGAATGGATGTAAAACTGGGTGGTTTCGATTTCACGTGCTTTAGAACTCTAATTTCAATCAAATCATCTCCAGAAAACTGTACCCCAGTGACTGGATTTAAATGACTGGTTGTTAAGTATTCATAAATTAAGCCTTTTTCATAAACATGCCCTGATAATCTATTAAGAACTAGAACTTCAGGAATTTCATTATAAATCGAACATATTAACAACATTTTTGAGAGATTTGAACTATTTCAAGCCACTAATTGTTTATTTTTAAATTACACATATTTATTCTTAAATTACACATTAATTGATACTCACAAAATTACAAAATTTCAATTTTTATTTATTTACAGCCCATATTTAAACAAAAACTTTTTGACCCCAATTATTTTAAACCACTATTACCAAAAAATGCAAAAATTCACAAATTTCAAATTAAAATGAATAAAATGTTGATTCTTTTTCATTCACTTTATGGTAAATTCTGTTTTTATTTTTCTATCATTATTTTTTATTATTGTTGTTACTTGGAGAAAAGACTCAAATTTTGAATCCATTCTCCAAGTTACTAAACAACATGGGGCTAAGGGAACAGACTAACCAAATTCTCAACATAATGTCTTTTTTTAGGTGATTGCAACTGTTAATAAATGTGTTAATAAGCGGAATGATATTTGGTGACATAATTGAACTTGATTTTTATTCGTTTAATTACCTTGAAAGTTGTTCTTTGATTGACACGGATGGTAATGTAATGAAGATGACTGATAGTGTTCAATTGAATAGCATGAATAGCAAAATTGCAAGTTTGATAAAATAAAACAAAATAATTTGCTTGTTGGTTTTACTCATGTTATTGTTTAACCATTTTCTGAGAGTTTACCAAACATTAGAAAAGTGTTTTTAAAAATATTGGAAGTGCTAATTTTAAACTATTAAAGTCTTGCAAAGTTTGTGATACGTTAAGTAATAAATTTGTGGCACCATTCGATACATGTTCTGATCTAATATATCGTTTTATTTGTAATTGGTTTTATGACACATACATTGGAGAGACTGCCCGTAATCTAACATCCAGTTCATGAATTCAAAAGCATGTCCGATTAAGTAGAAACACTAATATTATTGATCATAATAAGACATATATGTTAGAAGTTGACATTTCAAATTCTAAATTGGGAACGTATTACTTGTGCATGTATTAGAACTTGTGAAGCCTTGTTGATAAAATCATATTTCTCAAAAACCAACAGATGAGATATATTATCCACTCCCATTTTGAGAGTTTTTAATTAGTTTTCTTACAATTAATAAAATTGTATTGGATTTCGCACATTTAATTATGTAATTACAAATAAACTTATAAGTAAAATCGGTTTTTTAGATGTTATTTAGTACCTGATAATGACAGATGAGCTATTCAAATATATTGCAAAAATATATTTTAAAAAATGGTGTACTTTTATTTATATGAATAAATTACGCTTTTTATTTAATAGTTATTTTATATTTTTATGTTATTTAAGTTTCAACTTTTAAGTTAAGTTATCGCAAATAAATGAAAATAAACATTAAAAAATTCCCTGAAAAAAATTATTTTTAACTTTTTAATTGAATTTGCTTGGAAATATTTATCACGTCTTTTAACTTGTTAATGAAACAAATATTTGACAAATTAATAATATTGTTCATTTCAATTCATAAAAGGTTTCCAAAGAACATAAAGATAACCAATAATGATTTCTCAATTGCTCGTTGTTTTATTAAAATCTTTACCTTGAATTCAAGAATATTAAGTTATGTTGGAGGCCGTATACAAGTAATAGTACCACAGCTTCTTAAAATCGTTTCAATTTGAATTGAATCTGTAATAACCCAAAAGTTACATAACATTTTTGTTCGTTTACAGGAAATATATTAAAACAAAATATTATAAAATTCATTAAAATTTTGCGAATTTAATTCCTCTGAAGTAATTTTTGATAGAAACACTGTAAAAATATTAAAAAAAATCAATTATTTATGATAGGTAGCAGTTAAAACTAAATGTTAAACAAGTAAATAAATGACAAAATAAGTCTTTGCTGAAAACAATTTATTAAATTAAAATGAAAAAACTTTCAATTATAAGATTTTATTATTATTATTTTCTTATATTTAAAATTTTTCTCATTTAATTTATTACATTTTTTGCAATTTCGTCATTTATTTACTTGTTTAAAATTATTTATGATGATACTAAATGTACTCTTCGGCTTTGTCAAGGATTTGCATTCATGCAAATATAATTCTCATATTTTAATGAAAATCAGAGAAAAAATTAATTTTGAAAGAAATAGCCGCAACAAATCAAGCCATCATAAATTGAGTCTCTATTACAACAATTAGGTTTTTGCGATAGTAAGAACTTATAGCGTACAGCTATTATCATTGCCCATCTCAGTCACGGACCCGGTTGATATTTTTCCCAGTTTGTTCCATGGAAAAGCGTCATAAAATCATGCTCTAGTAATAATATTAATAATAAAATAACATTTTTTTAGAATTCTGAAGTATAATTTCTTTTAATTATAAAATTTATAATTAAAACAAAAATAATAAACTTTATATGGTTTTCTGAATAAAAAAAATATTTCGCACATATTGCAAACCAAATTTGCAGTAAAAAGGAAAATCTAGTTAACAAAATGTTGAAATCGCTACAAAATCAGCGTTGCATGAAGCCTCGTATTTCATTAGAGCATAAATTTCTGCTTTATATGGAATTCTATATTAGATCACAATATAAAATTTAGTAACAGAGGCTAAAAAGTCACAACAATGTCAATTGCCGTAATAATAAAATCGTGCGTGTGTATGTCTCTGAGAGTCGGAGGCAAGACTGTGTCGCAGCTCAGACCCCATCTCAATTCTGTGAGTATACCTGTCAGTAATGATTAAATCATATATCCTGAAAAAATATAGAATTGCTAATCAAGACTGGCCTGTTAGCCTTATCACTTCGGTTAGGAGAGTTCTGGGCTGTGTGTCAGTAAATTGCTAATGGGCTAATCTGACAATGCATTACGACTCAACCTTATCAGGGAGAAACAGAGAAAGCAGATAAAGCAAAGCCCTATATTTCTGCTGTTGTTGGTGATGGCTAATGCAGATTAAAATCTGCTTCAGGCTCATTTTTATTTTGATTATTATATTTTATTCATCAACTTCAGTAATAAAAAAAACCGGGTAATGGAAAAAACGGGTTTAGGTTACTGTGATTTTGTGAGCATGTCGGGTGTGTTGATGCAAACTTGTATTGGTGTGATCAACGGGTTCGGTTAGCTGCAATGTGGTGGGGCAGGTAAAATATAAAGGAAAGAACAATGGGATTTTGTTTACTCAGTAAGTTTAATATGCTCCAGGAACAAAATATTAAAGAATATTAAAGATTAGAGGAGTATTAAATGAGATTTCAAATTTTACCGATACATAAAATTTTACATTATTATTAAATCTAGTTAAAATTATAAATTCAAAAGCCTTACAAAAATTATATTATTAAAAAAAAATATTTAAATGAAATCTGGAAGATTTTTAAATGTATTTTCACATTTTGAGCAATTTATAATGTTTTGGTGCTAGTTTTTATCCGTTTAAATTTTTCAAGGTATTCTTATTGGTCAGTTTATGAGCAGATTTGCGGAATGAAACTAGTGGTTTCATAGATAAATAATGTTTTTAATGATTTTCTCCTCCAAAATTTTCAATTTGAACTATGAAAGCTCATTTATTATTATTATTATTATTATTATTATTATTATTATTATTATTATTATTATTAATATTATTATTATTATTATTATTATTATTATTATTATTATTATTATTATTATTATTATTATTATTATTATTATTATTATTAATATTATTATTATTATTAATATTATTATTATTATTATTATTATTATTATTATTAGTATTATTAGTATTTTATTATTATTATGGTTATTATTATTATTATTATTATTATTATTATTATTATTATTATTATTATTATTATCATTATTATTATTATTATTATTATTATTATTATTATTATTATTATTATTATAATTATTATTATTATTATTATTTTTAAGAAAATGACTTTGTATATATATGTTGCTTTGGTCTTTCTTATATTTAAAAAATAACTAAAAAAGCAAGTGCCATTGTTAAGCTTACAACTCCCGCAAAAATTAACCGATACATTATTTGATAAACGCAGATACAATGCTTAATTCCCTAATTATCACATGAATGTTTGTGCGTGTGTTGTAGTGTCTCTATTATAGTGTCTGTTATTTTATTTTTACTTTACTCAGTGCAAATACAACGTCTATCATACAACATATGTATGGAGATTTTTACATTATCCAGTACCGGGATGTCTGCATGTATTTTTACATCGAGGTATTGTGTTAGGCCGAATAGAATATTTGACTTACTTCGAAAGCATCATGAGTGTCGTAATACCAATTGCTTACCAATGCTAGAAAGAAAGCGCATCAGTACACCAACTGATGACCGACATTTAGTTTTGGATTTCCTCTGTTAGAAAATAGAGAACTGGAACTACGTTAGAAAATAACTCTGGGCAATGCTATTATTGTTGTTATTATTATTTTTATTATTGTTATTGTTATTATTATTATTATTATTATTATTATTATTATTATTATTATTATTATTATTAAAAGATAACGCCAATAAAAAACCTTTCGTACGATATATTTCGATAGCATAGCTATCATCTTCAGGTACTCAAAACCAACGAATTATCAGAGATTGTCTTAACAAAAAAATATTTTTTTATTAATAATAATTCAAAAGATTATTATTATACACTTTGTATCTAAAAAAACTTTGATTTCTACTTTTTAATAGTAATAATAATTATTATTATTATTATTATTATGTCTGGTTTTATATTTCCACCGTTAACTTTAATAATTTTATTGAAAATGCCCATTATCACATCAAAATTGTTGTAAGAATAAACAAAATTTATTTTATTGAAATTTAATAAAATTTAATAACAAATTATTATTAATTATAGGGAGTCTCATATCCTGCATGTCACGGAATCTGGAGGTATTGGGCACCGCCATTAGAGCGTTCCCGATTAGCAACAATAGCATTTTGCGGTAAGATTATTACTTATAGAAATTAAACCTAGCTGATTGAATATAACTGAATTAATGTTACAATCTCAATATCTTTGTCATCTTATCCACCCCGGTTTTTCTGAGAGCTCATTAACAATTTGATTGTTTCTCTGAGTTCAATACGTATTCGGGTTCATATTTCCTCCTCAGACTTCTTGCCTCTAGCTAATAAATTAAAACAACAGCAACAAGAAATTATTATTTTGATTTCCTCGTTCTGTTCCACTGATTTTAATGAACATTTTGATAAGAGAATTTTCATAATTTTATTATACTTTAATTTAATTTTATACTTTTTATTCAGGTTCATACGCTGGAGCGGTTCTAGGACTGTTTCTCTCTGGTTTACTCACAGATAATCTTGGATGGCAGGCGCCATTTTATTTCTATGGTGATATTCTCATTTTGATTTTTTCATATACTTAATTTTATGCCCTAAAATTATAGTGAAATTTAATAATCACAATTTCATTCAGCAATGCATCGCACTGATTATAATAATGGGAACAGATCAGGATTTTAATAGCTGTATTGAATTACATGACTAGAATAAAATATAAAAAAGAAATTCTTTTGCTAGTATTATTATTATTATTATTATTATTATTATTATTATTATTATTATTATTATTATTATTATTATTATTATTATTATTATTATTATTATTATTATTATTATTATTATTATTATTATTATTATTATTATTATTATTATTATTATTATTATTTTAAGGAATAATTGGAATTTGTTGGGGTATAACATGGTTTACTAACATTTATGAAAAGCCGGCCGTTCATCCTTATATCACTGATGACGAAAGAATCTACATAGAAGGAACACTAGCAGAAGGATCAGGTTCAGATGCGGTAAGATTTTTAGTTTATTAATTATCTTTTCATCTATTTATCTACAACAGAATTTAATTATTTTATCCGTATTATTAGAGACTTCTATTAATGGTTTACTTATATCTAATACAAAAATTTGTTTATACAAGTTAGTCAGTCATAAAAAAGAAAATGTAATATTTAGATTATGTATCAAGGTTACTGATTCATAAAAAGATATCCATTATTTTATTTTATAAAACACACTTTATGATATTTAAAGAGCTTTGCGGTTGCAAACTGTATATAACTATATGTGCTAAGCCACTTTAAAATGAAATCTTAGTTCCTCTTGCAACCTTTACAGGTTGATGTGACTGTCATATATAAAATTTGGGAAGTAATATTGTTCTCGCTATATGAATTAAGGGAAAGAATAGATGTACAACCCCACCTAGAAAAACCAGACTGAAAAATAGATATATTTTAGGAATTTTAAGCGTGTTCATTATAATTATTTGGATGCCTTATTTGTAATTCAAAATTGGCAATAAAGTGCAAATAAAAAACTTTCAGTTAAAACGACTCCCGATTCTCTGCCTTTATGAAATCTTCTAAATATATATAAAATAATTTTATTTGTTCAATATAAATCGGATCAATATGATTTAAACTTCCTATTAAACCTTATTTTATAATTATCGTTTGTTAACTATATAAATTAATGTATAATATTAAAAATTTTAGAAAAAATTTATCAAAATTATTATCAAAACATTAAATCAATATTTAATTTGGATATTTTGAATAGATTAAGATATGTTTTTGTTTGATTAGGGTATTTTCAAGTTGTATTTATTTACATAAGCTTTTATTAATTATTGAACTTGATTTACAATTATATTGTGAGTTCTTATAATTGTGAGTTTATAATAAAAATAACAATAACAATAATAATAATAGCTATTATTATTTTATTTTTATTATTATCATTATTATTATTATTGTTATTATTATTATTATTATTATTATTATTATTATTATTATTATTATTATTATTATTATTATTATTATTATTATTATTATTATTATTATTATTATTATTATTATTATTATTATTATTATTATTATTATCATCATCATCATGCCTCATGCATCATTATGTTGTAATACAATATGTAATAATTTTTAATTTTAATATTAGAGAAACTTTAAACGCAACCTTTACAGAAATAAAATCACATTTGAAAAATAAATAAAAATGTTTAATTATTGAAAAGATTTTAACATGCTTATTTAAATAAATATTTACTTTATTTGTTAAAAATCTATCATATTTTAAATAAATAATACAATGAAATTTAACTTTTGTATATTGTTTGTATATTGTTTAACTACTGTGAGATACCATATTTAAAAGACTTGAAACAAATACCTGTTTTATGTATAACTATGCTACCAATAGTAGACAGTAATTTCTGTTCTAAGGCCCGCAAGGAATGTATTGTAAAGAATAGGTCGCCCTTTTTACCCAAAAATATACTTATCAAAAATATTGTTTTTAACCCTATGGTGATCCTTACCATTTTCTTCCTTGCTTGGTTCCTATTAATAATTTTCTTAGAACTCATGGTAAAAGAATTTAATAAAAATTTACGATAAAAATTACAAAATCACGTAAAATTCACAGTTATTGCGAGAGTCGTTCACTGTTTGGTAGCAACTGTGATACTGACACACATGACAGGTAAACAAGAATATTGCGCGGTGTTGTGACTCATTTTAACTAACAAGTTCTTGCACGCACGCAAGTCGTATTCCAAACGAAGATCGTAAAAGCAAAGCAAGCAAAATGGTTCGCTTCCAAACAGGAGGTATACCAATTTGGAATTTTTCAAAAGCAGACGTTCCATTGTAATTTATTAATATAATAATGTAATTAAAATACAATTTCAAAAATTTATTATTAGTTTATAAATTTGATTATTTTATAAATTAATTGTTTAATAAACCTACGCAAACAAATTTTCTGTTTTCTTTTATTTCTCTTCTATTAAAACAAAAAACTCATTAATAACAAATTTCATTAAAGCTTGTTGATTTCATAATATTTGTTTTCAATTTTACAATGAAAATAATTTTCATTGACTAATTCATTGAAAGGAATTTGAGGAAAAGTAGGAAAACTGAGTGATTATTTTTGCAACTTTAATCTTTTAATGCAAAGATCGTTCTCGATTGAGATCAAAGATCATCCAATGTCTCTATTTTTTCCATTTAATCTCTGTCATTTACCATTATACAAACTAAAATGTAGATAAATAGTCAGTTGAGACAAACAAATATTTTATCGATAAGCCGAGCTAGGAAAAGAGAGAATGGATAAAATAGCAATTATAATGAGCAAACAAACATTTCAGCTGAAATGTCGACAGAACTGAATGTGCAAACAATCCAAGACTGCATTAGCAGGGAAAAAGAAATTAACTGGAATCGTTGGAGAACGACGCAAACTCGAGCTCTAATGTTTTACAAGTCAATACCAGGAGCAAAGCCTTCAATTATCAAATTTCAGTCGGCCAGTTATTCCGGTTTTGAAAGTGGTTTAATGAAATAATTTTCCACGAATAAAAAACCAACACTTTGAATAAACAAAGAAAAAAATTGTAAAAGTTCCAATTTTTTTTTGGAAAATATATTGGTGAAAAAATTAAATTTTTAGTCAATATGAATTCTTGGAATTTGAAATAACTTATATTGCATATGAAACATTATGTACATCAGAGATACGGAGTCAACCTACTCAAAACAGGAAATTCTGTCATATTATAGATGAATGAATCGCGCAAGGAAATCAAGAATATAAGAGATGTGACGCAGAAATAAAACATCCCAATTGAAGACTCGATTTCGTTTTCAAAAAGAGATATTTTTCATTTTTGACTTTCTCTATTGGGGAAATGACGGAATATTTTTCAATTTGTGTTTTGTAAAGATTATTTCCTCTCCCGATTTGAATATTTCGAGACAAAAAAATATTATAAAATTTTATATTCTAGATGTAAAAGTTTAATACATAAATGCAAAAGGTTTTATTGACTTTAGTTTATTGGTTTAAATTTAGTGTAATTTTTTTCAGAATTTGTTTGAATTGACGAGCAAAAACTTGTTTATTATTATGTTATGATTGATTTGAGATCTTACTTGTGATTTTGTTTTAATAATAGTTTTACCAGCGACCTTTAAGAAAGAAAAGTTCCAAGTCGAGCCATAACAAATTGTGTGATTATAGTGTCTCTGCATTGGTGACATCTCGTGTCCAATTATAATGATACCGATTTTGGCTTCATTCACTACCAGTTCATTAAATACTGGAACAAAACAAGCGCTGGAACAAACAAGATGACATCTGAGGGGATAGATATTTTAATGCTCCATAAATTCCAGATAGTAAAATTTGTGTAAATTTGGTAACACCAACTTTTACTGTTTGAGATTTCTATTTTATTTCTAAAATATAAATATAATGATAATTTAACTAGTACCCTTCACACATAAGAAATCATAAAATAATTTGCTAAATAACTTCAAAGCTTGAAAAACAATCAAGATTGTGTTTATTTGCTTCTATTTTTCTTAACATTTTTCCAAAATCCTATTTTCAATTTCTTTTTTATTTTATTTAGCATAGAAAGTGAATAAATAAATTAAAACAACTGTTACAAAATTGAAAGTGTTTATTATATTAAAAATTATCTGTACGTTCAATTTATTTAAACGTCGATTTCTAAACAATGGGTAAATTAATAATAATAATAATAATAATAATAATAATAATAATAATAATAATAATAATAATAATAATAATAATAATAATAATAATATATATCATTATTATTATTTATGTCATGGGTGTAATACCACATACATTGGAATGACTACATGTCATTTCCACTCTCAATTTTTCGATCACAGTCGATTTATGGAATTGATTGATAATTAGTAAGCGCAATTTTTTGAAACAGGGTGAAACTAAATGTAAAGTATTTTTGTTAAAAATTTTTAAATATTTTGTTGAAAGTTATTTTTAAATTTTGTTAGAGTCTCGGTTTTGTAAAATTTTAGAAAATTATTTTTTTCAAAAATTTTGTAGAATTTATCATTTATCAAAGCAAGATTTTTAATTTTTGATAGAATAATTTGAGAATTTAAAAGCAGAAATTTCTTTAAATAAAAATGGTTTATTCTAAATAGTTTAAAGCTCAAGACTACCTGACGAAGGCAGAAATTCTGTCGAAATATATTGTAGCTGAATATATATTTTGGATTGGTGTTTTTATTTAATAATAAAAATTATTATAATTATTCGGAATAACATATATATTTACTGTTTTACTAGTCAAATTTATGATATTTTTAAAGATTTTAAAGATTTTTATTGCATTTAAGGTCAACATTTATGAAAAATATTTATTACTAAAATAACCCCCGGAATACCAATGATCAAACATGTTGGCTCTCCATAGTAGGCCAAGATTTGTTTTAGTGTAAAAATTTATTCTTGTTCTGTTCACCTTTTGTCTATGTTCTTTCAATATGTGATTTATTTTCATTATGACTATAAATCAAAATTAACTTCCCTGTGTAACACTATTTTGGCACAGCTTATGATGGTTGTTTTTTCATTGATAAACAGAAATTCAAACAGTTCTAAGCAAGACTTCATACAATATAAAAAGGATTAAAGGAAGAAATTGAAGAACAAACTCAAAATAATTCTGACCCTTGAACCTTTTTGTTTCAGTTGATGTTTCATTTTCTATTTGGTAAGATATTTAATAATCATGAAATGGGAGAAACAATACTCGAGAATTTCTTTTTCTCCCAAGTCAAAGACTGATATTGTGAAACAGCTGTCTCGTCGCGGATATAATGTATTGAAAAGTTGGCTTGAATTTAATGTATATACTTTCTTTTGTTGGCTTTTTGACTAAATACGGTTCGAGTAATTATTTTGCTTTAGCAAAATCTTGATATCCCTACCCGATTGAGACATCCAAGACATTTGTGTAATCACCGATGAATGACACTTGAATTCCCCTATTGTTTGTGTCATTGTGTTATGAATATAATACTATATTTCTCTAATTTTCTTGTTATAGCTATGAGAGAAAAAATATTGGTCTAAAATTCTGTTTTCTTTTCCTAAAAACTTTCTCAACCAAATCAAGACTGGGAAAATTCAATATCAGAATTTCATCAAAAACAACAAACAATTTTATAAACCTTATAAAATCAGTAAATAATATAAATTTCGCAAAAATATTATCTTGATTGCTCACAGGGCGAAACAACTTCTTAAGTTGTCATTTTTGTATTCGTTTGTATATAATATATCACATATTCGGAATGTTGGAGCCTATTATGTCTTTTGAGGGTGTTCCTTAACATCACAGGGTTTTCTTATCAATCTTTAAAAAAATTTTTTTTGACAAATCTCTTCCTGTTAAGGGTTTCCATTAAGGTTAATTTGATGATAAAAAAATATATATTCACTCACTTAAATACAAATATTTTGGCTTTAAGGAATCCTTTCACGTTTTTTGAAATATGAAATTTCTATTTTACTTGTTAGCTGTCATTCTGAATTTTGTATTGTGAAATCAGATGGCTCTTGTCATTGTCGTAGTCTTTTATCGTTTTTCATACTATTTCGTCTTCGAAAATGAAAATGACTCTTATTTTGATGTTTACATTTGCATGTAACCGGCTTCTTTTCTCCATCGTTATTTTTCATTTTACCTAATCTCCCAACGTTAAGCTAGCAAGTCTCCATTTCAATAGTTATAATTCCAATAATTATATTATATGTATCATTGAGAATTTATAAATTGAAACTAAAAAGGGGGGAGCAGAAGTAATCAAAAGAGAGAGATTTTTTACTGCTTATTCTAAAATATTTCATAATTCAAGGGCACCATTTGACATTTTTTTGAAAAGGGAAACAAAATTTAAAATCTTTTACTGATGAAAAAGTTGATTAAAACAATGATATTTTTTTACCTTATTTGAATTTAATCGAGTTGAATTGGAATAATTTTAATTTTCTAATCGAAATATTTATTGAAATTTTTCTGACAGGAAAAATGTGATCAATTTTAGAGAATGAAATTATTTTCTGTGGTGACTTTCTATTGCAAATTTTTGTTGACAAATAAATATAAAATTTTCGGTAAAATTTATTATGAAAAATATGTATTTTATTTACACTGAATTAATGCATGCATACAAATAAATCCGACCTCCCATTGTATACAAGCAGTATTTTAAATATTTGGAATATAACCAACAATAATAATAATAATAATAATAATAATAATAATAATAATAATAATAATAATAATAATAATAATAATAATAATAATAATAATAATGATAATAATAATAATACGGTGATTTCTTGGTAGGAGCATAAACTAAAATTTCAGACAAATAATAAGATAAGCCATTACTGTAGTGTATGTATTAAATGAATAAAAAAAATTTAGATTATAAAATAACCCTTTTTAATTTCTCGGAAATTAGCTGTTTTAATTTTCATATGCTTTTTTGATTTTCATGTAAAATTCATTTTCTGCTTTCTCATTGGTTTAAAAAATTTTAAATCTTTTTTTAAATAAAATAATTCTTTTAAAAATTTGATAATTTGAACTGAAAAAATCAAATATAAATATAAAATTCAATGTAAAAGAATATAATATTTCAGATTTTTAAAAAATTTATCCAGAGTATGCAAAGAAAAAACCTTCCAATGACCTTCCATAAATAATTCAAGATATAAATATAATTGTAATTTTATTTTATTTTATTCCAAAATTTCTTAAAATATTTATCTTATTGTTTCCCTTTTTACTTATTTAAATTTAATCTAATTATATTTATTCTTATATATTTTAAATGTATATATCAAAGTCAACAAAAGATCAGACTGAAAAGTTTACAGATTTATTTTTCAGTATTAATTGTTGGAGGTTTATCTAAGATAAGAACTGGCTCTTTAAATCTTAGATTTTTTTGAGGTACTCACTACCTAACATTTTAAATAAAAATAATTTTTCTTCCTTGGTTGGTGTTGTACCTCAGACATTAAATTTCATTTTTTAAAATTGGTTTTATCCATAGTTTTATATTAAATTAATTAAAAATTATAAAGGATAATTGGATGAAATATAAATATATTTTTGTTTAAATATCTTGCTGGCGATTTTTTCTCACTTTTTTCACAAGTAATATTTATTAATCAAGGTAAAAGAATAACAATAATAATTCAAAGTATTATAACTCAAAATCATCGTTCATCTTCAAAAAACTGAATTCAACAACATTAAACCAAATTCCTTATGGCTCAATTCATACGACACCGAAGACTATCAAAATCATTTTCAAGTCATCAAAAATCAGCACTTCATATCATGATCTAATACATTTTGAAAATTAGTTTCATTTTCGATTTATTTTTATAATATTTGTAATTTGGCTTTTCTACTCGAATTTTAAGTGTCTACAGTTGGCATTGTTTGAAAAGTCTGTATACCGAGGCTTTTTCAACTGAATTTAGACGATTTTAATTATTTGGTGAGTGTTCATGAATTCATGGGTGTTATTAGGGGGTGCGGGGTGCGGGCCGCACTGGGTAACATCATCAAGGGGTGACACCAAAATAAAAAAATTGCAAATATAACAAAGCAGACATAGCTCTGTCTCGTCGGGTTTCATAACCGTTCATTGTTAAATACACTAACAGGCACAGAGTGCCACCGTGCAGAGCGTCCGTTGCTTAAATGAATAAGACTCAGAGCTCAGAGATGCTCGGAGCAATTATATATGGTACAGGAACACTCGGAAGAAGACACCAAGGGGTGACACCAAGAGTTTACCGCACTGGGTGACACCAACCCCAGTGATGCCACTGCATGAATTTACTTCTAATGTATATTTATTTGCATAAAATGCACATGAGGCAGCAGAAAATTTTTTCGGAAGCATACTTTCTTTATATAAATGTTTTCTTTTTTGTGTTGTCTGACAGTGCTTGCCTCAGATTCCATGTATTGTGCGATATTGAAAACTGGAAGGTCAATGTGTTTGAGTTCTTTCACGATCTTTATGATGAATGGAATGTTAAGTAAAAAAATATTTCTTATTTGTTGTGTTTTATTCCTAAGTTTTAACGATTTTGAATTCATTTCAATTGAAAAAACAAATTTAACATAATTATGTGTATTTAGAAATTAGAAAAATATTTTTAAGAATTTTAGCTTTTATTCTAATAAATTTTAAAATTTTATATTTTTCAAACACGCTGTTTCAAACACACTTAAATGAACGTAAATTTAGTAGGAGACACTTTGAAATCTGTATTTAGACTAAATATTTATAATTTCAATTGTAATTTCTGGGATTTTTTTAAAAAAATTATATTTTTTTCACAGATACCCAGCTACATCAAATGGAAAATATTTTGGAACCTCTACGTTAACTATTAAAACTTTTTTACATGGACTTAGCTCTCACAGAAGAGGCCTTAATTATTAGAGCTATAAAGAATTTCACCTTTAAAACAAAAAATAACCCAATTCTCTATTTAGGATTTATATATAAATTTATATATATAAATTTGATCAATTTCTCTAATTTTATTTACAAATAATGTCAAGAATTCACTGATATTCATTTTTCGGTCCTTAAGAACGGACATCGGAGACTTCGGAAGTACGCCTTTTAATATAGATGGTAGAGAAAGAATCAGGCAATTCAACAGTATTCATGATTCTTCTAAAGACATTTGAAGTCATACAGTATGGGACAAAATAAATGTAATTTTTTTAAAAATGCCCAAAGTACAAAAAAAATGGGCGAGAATAGTTTAATTTAGTTTAAAATAACATTCCTAGTATAGTTTTATAAAATTATTAAATTAAATAAATTTTATAACTTACAGTGTTGGAAACATCTTTTAATATTCAAAAAACTAGATTGGGCAAAATAAATGTAGTTTTTTAATTAATTGTAAAATATTATCCCACCATTTTTGAAAATAATTTATATATATTTAAAAATTATTAACTAAGTGTTATGACTGCTAGAAAGTCACTTTCTGATAACGAAAGAGCTTCAATTTTTAGATGGAAAAAAGAAGGAATGAAAAAAATGAAATATCTGAACTACTACAAGTAACACCTAGATGTATTGAAAACATATACTGAACAAGATTTTAAATCAAAAAGGAATAATTCTGGTAGAAAAAAGTCTTTTTCTGATAAAGAATTGGTTAAATTAAAAAAAATAATAGATGTAGATAGATTTATATCTGAACCTAAACTTGCAAATAAAGTAGAGAAAAAATTCAAAAAGGTAACCTCATCA
This sequence comes from Schmidtea mediterranea, assembly GCA_022537955.1. Classification (NCBI taxonomy): domain Eukaryota; kingdom Metazoa; phylum Platyhelminthes; order Tricladida; family Dugesiidae; genus Schmidtea; species Schmidtea mediterranea. The sequence continues at coordinate 84,311 of JAKGRZ010000085.1, read as the reverse complement.
AAAACTATCAAAATATTTGCTAAATTTGTAGGGTCTAAGGTTATGAGACCTAAATATTTACCTTTTATATCTAAAAAGAATAAAATAGCTAGATTAGAATTTGCCAAAAAGTTGACTGTGATACCTAAAAGCTATTGGAGAAAGATTATCTGGTCGGATAAATCAAAAATAAACTTGTTTAATAGTGATGTGATTACTTATGTATGGCGTAGAGGTGGAGAAAGATTGAAAACTAAATGGACTAAAAAAACTGTTAAACACAATGGTGAAAGTATTATGGTTTGGGCTGTATAGGTGACAATGGAGTTGGAAATTTATGTAAAATTGACGGAAAAATGGATTCACTTAAATATATTAAAATTTTACAAGAAAATCTTTTACCTTTTGTGAAGAAATTGAATCTTAGTAATTTTGTTTTTTAACAAGACAACGATCCAAACATACAAGTAAGATTGCAACAAAGTTTTTTGAAGAAAACCGAATTAAAAAGATGCAATGGCCGGAACAGTCTCCAGATATAAACATAATTGAACATTGCTGGGCATTTGTTTAAAAAAATATGGTGAAGCTCCGGCTAGTAATTTAAATGAGGCATTCATAAAAATTAAACAAATATGGGAAAATATACCGCAGGAATTTATATAAAAACTTGAAGATTCAATATATGAACGTCTATCTGAGGTTATTCGAAACAAAGGAAGTGCTACAGACTATTAGTTAATAAAAAATAAAAAAATTACATTTATTTTGTCCTATTTTTTTACCAATTAAAAAACCATATTTTGTATTAATAAAAATAAAAATAAATGTTTTGAAATCATGCATGTGCATATGATATTCGATTTGTATTATTTGATAATTTTTTTTTCTTTTTTGTTAAAGAAACATAGATAAAAATTAAAAATTAAAAAAATTACATTTATTTTGTCCAATAGTGTAGATACTGATTAATTAAGGAATTCTTTCAAAGAACTAATGCAAGTCTAAAAAATAACAAAAAACTAAAATAAGACCCTACGAGAGAATTCTATTTTTATATTTAATATATAACTATATCATTTAAAAAATTAAAGTTTTTTTATTTTTCAGAATATTCCAATTCCCTGGCGAAGGATATTCACTTCTATGCCAGTTTATGCGATAATTGTGGCAAACTTTGCTAGGAGTTGGTCGTTTTATCTCCTCATAATCAAAACTCCGAAATACTTGCATGACCTATTGAAACAAAATCTAACCCAAGTAAGCCATTAGTAAATTCATTGTAATATAAATGGGAATTTTGAAGCTTGCATGTACAGCATAACCCAGCGTATCTCCCATGCAAATAATATAAATTAAATTATTAACAATGCTCATGAGCAGTTCTGTCAGCAAAGACAATAGGCAACACACAAGCCTACACTCGGTCACCAGTAATAGAATTAAACCTTTGTGATAGAAGAGCATGCAACCTATTAGCCTCTTGTGTTCCCTACTGCCACCAATTCAGTGCTGCTTTTGTTTGATTTTGATATCATTTCCTATGAGATTTCCGGTGAACAGTGAGCGTTGCTAATGGCCACTGAGAAGGCAGAAATAGAGACCAGAATTCCCGAGTATTTCTCTTTTTTCCACATTTGTAACTTATTGGTTTCATAGGCAGATTTCAATTTTTGTTTTATTAATTTAACTAATCGATATTTTCTAATAAAATTCATTTTGAATTTAGAAAAAAAACTAAATAAATAAATTATATTTTATAAATAATTTATTAGAAATTTGACAAAGAATCATTCACTTTTACGCAGTCATAAATTGCTAGCACGCGCCAGTTTTTTAATATTTAATTATTTGTTTTACGAAATTGAATAATTTTATTTTCTCTTTGATTTTTACTGAAGCTTTATTTTCGTTGATTTTTGTTTGTTTTAGTAAAATTTCATTTGACTCAAATCCAATTTTTTAAGATTTTTGTTTTTGATGACCTATCAGTTCAGGAACTAATTAAATAGGATTCTCAGATTTTATGGTTCACTTAAATCCGATTAATTTTTTTTCCATTTTCCACTGAATGGCAGATAATAAATTTCAATTTGTTAAATTAAATCATTTTTAAACAAATATATTCAGCTAAACCATTATAAAAGAATTGATAATAAAAATAATAATAATGATAATAATAATAATGCAAACTGATTGTTAGGAAATTTTTTAAATAAAAACTTAAAAATCATAAACAAATAATCAATTTCTTTGAAAATTTTATTTTGTCAAAAAATAAATTTAATTTTTTAACTCTCATTCAAAAAAAAACAATTAATAAAGTTAATTCAAACAAACATTTTGTATTAATTTTAAAGTTTAATTTTGACATTCTTCATAATGTTATTTTACATGCATAATATTTTATACATTAGTTTCCATGTACCAAACGCAAACACATCATTCTTTTCATAAACATTACTCTTTTATCCTTCATTCTACTCTCTAATTTTAGTTAATGATCAAGACTTCACTCAATCGACAGGGATCAATAACTTGAGTACGGAGATGACGGGCAGTCATTATTATGTATGTAGCAATGAACTCATGACATATAAATTCATAACCAATATCTGAATATTGAAATAACTTAATATTCACAATCTATAAACTACATGACTCAGAGACAACCATATAGTGCGGAATAATCACATTTGTAATTGCTAATTTGAAGTGGTATATAATTTGTACAAAGATAAAAATCATCGTCATGTTTATGCATATGCTTTTGACAAATGATAATAATAATTATTTTTATAATTAAATAATGTTATTTAATTTTTATTGTTTCAAAGGTTGGGGCTTTATCAGCTCTGCCACATTTGGTAATGGCTATCATCGTACCAATTGGTGGACAGTTGGCGGACTATTTACGAAAGAATTATCTGACAACAACGGTGGTAAGAAAGATCTTTAACTGTGGAGGTTTTGGAGGAGAGGCGTTATTTTTATTAGTTGTTGGTTACACACATTCGATTAAAGTTGCTGTTAGTAGTTTAGTTTTAGCTGTTGGATTTAGTGGCTTCGCTATATCAGGTTAACGTACATAAAACATGAATATAAAAGTTTTATAATTATATATTTACAGGATATAACGTCAATCATCTCGATATCGCTCCCAGATATGCCAGTATTTTAATGGGTATATCCAATGGCGTTGGAACTCTCAGTGGAATGATTTGTCCGAGTGTGGTAGAAAATTTCACCAAATCAAAGGTTAGAAAATAAAATCAATAAAAAATAAAATTAATTAACTTCGTCTTATTTTATAAATTGATAAATAATGATTATAATCACTTAAAAAAGGCTGTGCTGAAAATTCATGAATAACAAAAAAACATAGATAGTCAAATATTTTTTAATTAATACAATTTAAAAGGAAAAGTAATCAGTGATGAAAATTAAAGATATCAACAAAATATATTTCATTTTAATATTATATTATTATTATTATTAAAACTGAATCACACAAAATTGGCAATGAATTAAATTAAAGAATAACAACACAAATCTAAGATATATATTCGGCAACAATATATTTCCACTAAATAACAGTCTTCGTCAGGTAGTCTTGAACTTTAAACTATTTAGAGTAAATCATTGTTATTTAAACAAATTTCTGCTTTTAAATTCTCAAAAAAATTCTAAATTAAAAATTTTGATTTTTTATAAATCACAAACTCTACAAAATGTTAAAAAAATTAATTTTTTAAATTTTACAAATCGAGATTTTAATAAAATTTAAATAAAATTTTCAACAAAAATATTTAAAAGTTTTTACCAAAAATATTTTACATTTTGTTTCATCCTGCATCAAAAAATTGCGCTTACTAATATCAATCAATTCACTCATTCGACTGTGATCGAAACCTTGATAGTGAAAATGACGGATAGTCATTTCAATCAATTCTTTCAGCCTACAGTTATCAAGAACCAGTGAATACAATTGTTATCTGATTTTTGTGCTTATAAGAGGATTTTAATTCCTACTTAGATTTTGTTCTGATCTTGGCTTTCAATTTATGCCATGGGTGTAATACCACATACATTGGAATGACTGTCCGTCATTTCCACTCTCAAGGTTTCGATAACAGTCGATTGATTGAATTGATTGATATTAGTAAGCGCAATTTTTTGATGCAGGATGAAACAAAATGTAAAATAGTTTTGGTAATAATTTTTAAATATTTTTGTTGAAAATTTTATTTAAATTTTGTGAAAATCTCGGTTTTGTAAAATTTTAAAAATTAATTTTGTTATTTTAAAAAAAGCAAATTTTTTAATTTTTGATAAAATGTTTTGAGAATTTAAAAGCAGAAATTGGTTTAAATAACAATGACTTGCTCTAAGTAATTAATAGTTCAAGACTACCTGACGAAGACTGTTATTCAGTGGAATATATATTTTGGATTGGTGTTGTTATTCTTTTATTATTATTATTATTATTATTATTATTATTATTATTATTATTATTATTATTATTATTATTATTATTATTATTATTATTTATTATTATTATTATTAGTAATCAATAATGTACATAAACTATCAGAAACTAAATGATGATAGTAATTGCAATTTCACATAGTTATTGACAACATTATAAAGCTGGGGTAAAAAGCAATTAAAAAGGATTATTGTTTTAATAAGTGGCTATTCATAAACCTGTCGATCATTTTAGCTATTCATATTCTAAATTGTTGATAAAAATATTATTTCTTCTATCCTTTTTATTTTTTAAATGATAGAAAATATGTTCTATTCAATTGGTAAAATCTGATGGTATTTTTGACAAAAAATAACAATTAGATTGATTAAAATTTATTATTTAATTAATTCCCGTTTTTTTCTATACGCTCAGAAGAATTTTTTGTCTGTTATAAAGTCTTTTGAGTTCAACGTGGGTTCAATCTTTTGTGTTTAATCTTGTTTTTCTTTAACGTTTTAATGTTTGCTTTTCTGTTTTCGGTTGCCAAATATTTAAGTCATTACTGAACTTTTTGAAAACCGGTGACTAAAAAAGGAATTTTTTAGAAAATGTAATGAAAAAGAAACATGAGAACCAGTTACTACCATTACTAAATGTCATATTGTTTCTCCATGCGGTTTCATTTGAATGAAAAGGCAGAAGCTCGGTGACCTAGAACCTAGGTTGTGAAGTCTTTGTTCATTGACAATACTAAAATAACTGCTTTTTATTATCACATACTTCACTTACTGCAAAACCTTTTGAGCTAAAAACATTGAAAGAAAGAAAGCATTGTAATTATGTTGCTTGTTCTTTAACGTATCTTTGCCTTTTTAAGAGCAAATAGTTTTGAAATTTCACAGTCATCCGATTTCGATGACAGTGAATTAAATGTTTTCAAAAATAGTTCTCCGTGAAAATAATTGACAATGGACAGGCTAAATAAACTATGCAGCATTTGTAACGTCAACTTTGGCATCAAATTTATGTCCCTGCAAATTTAGCAGCAGCGATTTTGGCTTTGCGAACATCGAAATGTAGCAAACAAACCGGCCCTCAAAGAAACAAACCCACAAACGTATTTAGAATTTTATATATTAGATTAATTAATTAATTAATTAGAAAATTATAACAGTAGCTAAACACGGTATATGGCTAGTGTCTTTATATATATATATAAGTAAATTTTAAAAGATATACAATTTTCAAAAAGTTTTGGAATAAACAAAAATGTCTTTATTATTGTTTATTATTATTATTATAATTATTAATATTTTTATTGTTAAAAAATTGAAACTTTTTGTGAGACTGATATAAATAAGCAAAGTTTAATTGAAATTCACAAATGAATTTCTCTCGAAATTTGTCAAAAGTTTTAGTTAAAAAACCAGCATGTGATTCGATTTAATGAAACAAAACCAAATCATAAAACGTTTTTAAATTTCATTTACTCTAAATACAATTATTTTAAAACAAATAAATTCAAAGATCTCATGAGATTTGAAATTAAATATTTATAATAAGTACATAAAATTTAGAAATTAAAACAAGCTTAGAGGAAATATTTTTACGAATTAAAACAACAAATATTCATATGGAATCATCGATTGAAGAATCATTTCATTCTAGATAAGAATTGTAATTATATTTTATCAATTAAATATATTAATTTTCTTTTCTATTAATTTATTTAATGAACGAATGCCTAGCGTCCTGGATGTGTATTTAATCCTCCATTCGTTCTTTGCAAGCAAGAAAAGGAAGCTGTAGATTTTAGTAATTAATGAATGCTTTGTTTTACATTAGACTGCATCAATGCCTTTTCTATAAACAATTTTGACAGATTATTGTAGACTTTCTCTGTTGCTAGATGTTCTTGTCCTTGTAGAGAAGAGAGAAAGAGCTTTTTGTCAACTCCCCAGAGAAACAAGTGGTAATTTATGATGAATCCCTGAGTTTAGTTAGAGAAATAAAAAGCTTGTCGCTATTTCATTGCTGCTGTTGGTCTTAATGATTTATATGTAAAATATTAATCTTTTAATTATAGTTGGAATTCAACATATACATCTTTTGGGTTTAGCAGTTGTAATAATATTAATATTTCTTCATGATTATTTACAGCATTTGGAAAGCTATTCTAAATTAATTTCACTTTGCTTTGGATTATAATTCTGATAGGCATTTTCTTGATAAAATAATAATAATAATAATAATAATAATAATAATAATAATAATAATAATAATAATAATAATAATAATAATTTTAAAAATTAATTATAATAATAATTTAAAACTTTAATTATAATAAAAACTTGACACGCTTTATTGACGCTTCCAACTAGGCGAATCATAAAATTATTAACGCATCGCTAACAAAGCATGAAAACATGGATATCCACTTTTAAGTACACCTTTTCAGCAGGGGCTTAGATTTGCTATTCATCGCTTTAATCCTACTGAGGATTCAGTGGAAGCTTCAGTGAGTTCTATCCTCATATTCCAAAATTATTTTGTATCAATCTTGTTTTAACGGCATGAATAAACTTCGTTTCGTAATTTTCTCTTTCCTTCACTGAAACGACTTCAAATCGTCATTTATATTATCGATTTGTTTTAATGGATATTTCCCATTAATCTGATGTGCATGATAATCATGTTTAATTTCTATGAGTCGCGCATTAATGACTGATAGTTTCCGTAAATTATTTCCGTTTTGTCTGTTTGTGATAATTTATTCATGTGTATATTAACTTGCAATAATTTTAGACTCGCGAATCATGGTCATACGTATTCCTAGTTGCCAGTCTGATTCATATAGTAGGAGTTACTTTCTATGCGATATTTGCGTCTGGTGAAAAACAGCCATGGGCGGATTTGCCGGAGGACGTAAATCCAAATTGGTGTGCTCCTAAAATCGAAGACATTCCTAAAGAAGTCACAGAATATGACTATGGATATGGCAGCGATCAACCGATTCTTAAGCAGGCGAACAATTATAATTCTTTATCCTCGTCTTATAATTCTCCTTATGGCTATGACGCCCAACAAGAATATGGAATGAACTATAATGATCCAAATCAAAATCCACAATATGTCCAAATTGAAAGGAGGTACAGTCGTAAATCTAGAGATAGTACTGGTAGTCAAGACAATGATCCTCGAGCATACTAAAAAGAGGTAATAATTTTATGTATTTAAATGTTACTATAAACTTATTTTCAATTTTTTTAAAAATACATCAAATTTTATTAATTTTTTTGTTTATATTGTATTTATAAAAAAAACAAACATCAACATATCTTGTAAAACAAACAAAAAATATGTCTAGTTAGAAAAGTTAACTAGCTTACATCACTGTAAAAATCCTATTATTCTTAAATGCCGTGAAGGCTAGAAAAAAGGTTTCAGGGAAATTGTAATCTTCAACAATTCAAGAATTAGGTATCAAAACTTTGTCTCGACGACCTCTTTAGAATTTTATGCATGTTCACGATATGCTTCAGTGTAATTCGTATGGGTAATATTTTTCTTAATATCCATTGAATCTCTTTCACTCACAGCCAATTTACAGCACTAGGGCAACAGCCGAGTTACGAAAGGGAGTTCATCTGTAACGTAACTATGACCGCTAAAGCTTTGTCATGTGTGTAGCGAAACGCAGTAGCATGGCAGAGCCAGTTTATAAAAGGAACTATGGCGATTCAGGGAACTGAGTAAATGTTTTTGCGACTTCTCGTTACGTCCCGACGGTGTCGAAAAATTTACAAAACTATAACTTCCTAAACGGCTCAAATGGCACCTACTTAACCTAACACAGACATAAATGTAATTTGATAAAAACATGTGTACTCAATTTCTTTCCTTCTTCAAATACATTGAGAGCAAGAGTTAGTGGGGTGTGATTGATAAGTAATGTATGTACAATTTGGTACAATTTGTACAATATTTGTAGATAAATGGGTCAAAATGCATTCTATACGATGTGGGTGCATAAAGTAGCTTTATTGTTTCTTCTATGTATCATGTGTGGCAAGCAGCTGAGCGGTTTACAGTATGTCCACTAAGGGCATATCAGAAAAAGCAATTGCAAGGTATATTTCTGTATTACGACATGCTATTCAACTCGCCGTATAACGCCGTATCCCAAAACACTAATACACAGCTACATTGTCATTAGTGTACCTACAATTGTCATCACCCTCAAGCATAATCGCTTTGAATTGAATTCTACCATTGAATCTACATTTGGTCTATCGAAATCAACAAAAAGTCAACGATTCATTGAAAATAAACTTCTTTTTTGACGAGTGGTACGTGATCGTTTGATTCAACTACATAAGACTTCGTGTCATAATGTATGATATTCTCTAAGGATTGTAATTTTGATTTGAAAGACTGCAGTGTCCCACTCTATTATTATGTCCATCGATGACGTGCGGGGAAGTACAGCAAATTTTACGTGTTATTTGCTACCAGTTAATGGTATGTGAATGCATCACCAGTAATGGTAAAAGTGTTCTGACATTCATTGATGAGTAACTAAACAGTTTTAAATACATTACATTAAGTCATAAATCTCTACTGCCCTTCCTGGAAAAATACCTACGCAACGTACTGTTTTCCAGAACGAGAATGCTTCTCCGTATTTTGGTGTGGGAACAATGAAATTCTTGTAGACAATGGTATTGATGTTCCGATTTTGGCCTCCGTTGACCTCCAATCTGAAATCAATGGCAAATATTTAAGCATTTATGAAGAAAAAATCCCCATATCAGATATTAACTTCGATGTTAACTTTCTAACAGGGTATTCAACGTGTAAGGTGATATATAGTTCTATGAGGTCCCGCGTGTTAAATGTCATTAAACTACATTGCCTTCGATTAAAACTTTTATTTTAACATTAATAAATGTTAACTGGAGTGCTCTTCTTTATAAACCAGAAGACGGATTAATGATACATGACCTAACCAGGAAGGGCAAAGAAGTGGATAGAGCAACGTCTGTTTGTCTTCAGCAGACCTTGTGAGATCTGAGATACCTCTTAGTGTCCTCGAGCGATCGAGAATGGTGATCGAGGTAAGAAGCGAATCGGATGTGGATTTACCGTGTTTGACTATTTACACAAGCTAGGTCATGACCTCGCATGGATGGCCAGCTAGGTTACCGAATCTGACAATTATTTTAGCAGCCAAGTAGCTTAACCGGGTGAACTTGGATATTGCATCAGGTGATATTCTAATCTCTGGTGTAGGAGAATTAGGCTATCAAGTGACCCGATTTTTCGTACAATTAAAACGGAAACCTTAATCGAAACAAATGCAAGGTCAGGTTTGGGATGGTTTTTTGTGTTTTTATCTTTAGTTGTGAAACGAAAGGTGACTACTAAAAATGACTTAGTGTGTTTCATTGTTTATGGAATTTAATTTAAAGAATAGAGAAGAGTAATGGAAATTACGGGAAAAGCAGAATATAAAGCTCGTATAATGACTAAAACGAAAGCAAGACGACCGAAATTAACTGTGTTTCACCCAGACAAGATAATAAAGATATTACAGCTAATTGAAATTATCAAGGAGATCATGAAACACGGTAAGTGCATATCCGAACACTGGAAACCACGCTGATGGCTTTCTAAGACGTTAATAATATAACATACCCGCTGGCATTAGCGCCAGCACAGGTAACAACTGGAATAGGAATCCCGAACACCAATAAATGCGATTGAAGCCAGAAAAGACGGAACGAACACGTAGGAAATTATCAAATGAGGTACGAAAACATATTTGACTTGTGGAAAGACTCAGAGCGAGGACGTCACAAGATAAACTATGAAATATGATAATTAATTTTATGTTAGAATGTAATATTGATGTCGTAGAAATAAATGTATATTAGTTTGCTAATTAGTTGAAACATATTTTCTAGTGTACGAATAGAGTATAAGTTACGATAGTGGCAAAATAACTTAAAAATGAAATTGAGCGTAATCCTGTTATCGACATTTTGTTGGACACGTAGTGAGTCTGAGTTATTGCAGTATTCGCAGCAAGACTCAATTTTGTCAGACGACCAACCCCTCGAACTCAATTCAAACGTTGTCTAGCAATGGGTGCCGAGTGGATGTGATACAAGCTGATACTGCATGGCTAAAGAGTAGCCGCATTATAGATCATTTCAAATTCATCACACCCCTAACCTACCAATTTCAATGTTTATTATAATGTTTATTTTTTTAAGTTAAAAATTTATTTATTGAAGTTAAAATAACATGCCAACTGGCTGATAATTACTTTGGATGAGTTCGCCACACGCGCATGTTAATTAATTGTCGGCACAAGTGGTCAGTTTTGCGATTTTTCTCATCTTTTATTCATCATTTTATAATATAATTAATTTTTTCCCTTTTTTAATTGACCAATAAAATTAATCTAAAATATAATTTTAACATTTCTTATTTATGTGTGTATTACATGACTTGGATTGGTTGGCTAATACTTGATAAATTCTGTGACTAAAATTAGTGATTTTAATTAAGACTTTTATTGATCTATTAACAATATAATGACAACAAATTTGTAATAACTTTTCAATCAATAGTGAAAATGAAATATTTTATTATTTATATTTTCAATATAAAAAACTCTTGTCAATCAATTTTCTTGGCGAAATTAATGCTCAGAAACAAAACAAAAAATTAAACTGGAATAATTACAAATCTCACATTTCCAAATCGAATTATAATTGAAAAATATTTTCGGAACGATAAAAGAAATTTCATATCAGAAATCTTCAGTTGAAATTGATTTTAATATCAAAACAAGATTTTGATTGACAATTTCTAAAGAAATATTTTATTTATTTTAGGTGATCCGCTTCTCTGTTACAGCAACGGCCAAACTCTCACCTCCCTGCTTCTAGGAGAGAGACATGTCTCTGTAAAATCCATTTACATCGCATTGCTGGTATACATATATATATGTCGAATTATTATTATTAATATTTCTTTTCGATTAATATTTAAAACTACGTTTTAAACAAAAAATCTCATTTTTAATTAAAAATTTTGTTTGAAATGAAAATAATTAAATGTGTATTTGAGATATTTTATTATCATTATTATAAAAATAAATATATATTTATATTTGTCGCTTTTGTAGGAAAATGTAAATGAGATGGATTTTATGTTAGATTTTTCTTTGCTGTTATTTATTTTGATTTTCGATTAGAAATTAGTAGAGCTATGTAGAGCTCAATTTCTCGGAGGTGTAATCTGATTATTAAAATTATTATAATTATTGTGATTTATATTTGATGAAATACACTCTCTCCCCTCCCTCTCTCGCTCTCTTTCTCATTTATACTCTGATTTTGTTTTAATGGATTAGAGATGTAAACTATTGATTATTTAGCCCTGAGAGTGTCAAATGCACTTACTCAAATAGTGGAGTTTTAGATACTCATTCTGTGTTAGATATCTTGATTATTGAAATTATTCTCTGTGATGTAATTTGTTCTAATGAATCAGAAATTGATTATTATCTGCAAATAAATATTGATTTGAATTTTCTGTAAATTTTATTTCTGAATAATTCCAAGAGATTATTTAATAGATTTAGAATTTAAAATGGGAGAAAATTTTAATTACATTTTTAAAATTATCTTATTTGAATCATCACGTTTAAAACAACATAATCAACCAAACATATGCAGTGATTGTTTTATATGGAATCTGTGCGCATTTGTTAGCATTCTTTACCAACTCGAAAATACACATGTTCGTAAAAATGGAAAGAATCTCTGCCAAAAGAAAATCTTGGATCACTTGTTACTTGTTAGAAAATATGTGGACGATATAATCTTTTTTGGCATTTAATAAAAAGTATGAATAACAAAGGTTTTCTGGATGATAAAAGCATGGAAACTCATTGTGACAATCTCACTTGATAACTGTCTGGGAAGTACTAAAATGATTTAACAATGACGACACTTTTTGATAGATACAACAAAATTTTCAAAAGTTTGGGAAAGCCTCAGGCTCTCAAAAATGTTCAGTCTTTTTTAAGACTTGATAAAGTTTCTATGCATTTTCCGTCTTTAATGATGTTTGTTTATTTAAATTAATTTTTTCTATTTAAAATCGTTGTTCTACATAGAGTTTCATCACCATAGATTTACATAAATTTTACCACGACATCTTTTGCTGATGTTGTGTCAAAAACTCCCAGCGAGTGCAACATGATGGAGGTACCTTGAAAGGTGTAGGAATATGATTTTAAAAATCGATATGCAAGCAGGAGCATATTATTTATGAAAAATTTTGGAATTCATAGAATAGAGATGATAATGAGAAAATAAAAAATTATTGTCTAAAGAAATTATTAAATTAAAATAGGAAATCTAAATTACCATTACTTTGAAAGAAATATTCCAAAATGAAGAAATATTATATAAAGACGCATACTAAGTTTTCATTTGAATATTAAGTGATTCTCCAGAAGTTTGTTTCGACAAACTGACGAGAAAAGTTTTATGTAAATTGTTACAATGTTGTATCAACTTAATATTGAATCGAAGTAATGAACCAGCAAAAATTATTTAATTATTACCATCAAGTAATAAATTATTTATGTTTATTATGGTAAAGATAATAAATGTTTTAAGTAAATTATTACAAAATCATAAAATAACACAACTTGCAAATACTGCAATAAATAATTTCAACAAAATAGTTAAATAATAATAATAATAATAATAATAATAATAATAATAATAATAATAATAATAATAATAATAACCATAAATTTTAATGATTTGACAGATAAAATAGTTCTGATATTGGATTCTAACAAAATATTACCAAAATATTTATTGGAGATACATAACTTGAGTACTTCAAGTAATGTTCAGATGGATGAATAAGGTTTTGTTAATCATATACGATTCACTGCTTTTTATGTAAAAATACTTGAAAATGAGTCAATTATCATCAAATTAATCATGTCCAATAAAGATATAGCTTGTTTTAAATATCTGATTCGATCGAATTTCCATTGATTTGTCGTAGATTTTGAATCTAAAAACATACACTCAAAGATGTACTCACTGTTCGATGAATGGGTTACACATTATTGTGGTATTAAATAAATCTGGAACAAAATTACTTTAAATGGTTGATAAAGGTATCGATACAAAGTTGACATATATTCACATACAATGTTGACACATCTGCATTCACATGATGTAACATTCACACATCTACTAATCAAAACCATGCATTATTATTGCATTTGGGTCGCAAATGAGTAATAAAATCAATCAAATAACAGAAATGTGCAAATAACATATGAAAACACGATAATCATACATTGAGGTTATCAATTTTAATCAATGTGAGGTATTTATCACATATAAAATCTAACCTATTTAATACAATTTAACAGTCTTAATATGTTTGTTATGAAAACATTGGTATATGTTTGGTGTTTCATTGAAATATATCAGTCATTGTTGAGAATTATATAAAGTTAAACATAAACCATCAAAACTTTTATTTTAAAATTATTGGAGGTTGAACTTTATTTAAAAAAAAACTGTCGTAAATTCCATCAAATTCAATTGGCAAAATAGAAAAATATATTTTTACTACATTAGATATATACAAAATAGTATTCTTCAATATTAAAATTTTAAAAATTTCACATTTACGAGTAGTGGTTTTGAAACAAAAAGAACAAATTATTATATGTCCACAAGGTAAATATATGATGGATACTTTGTTAATCTGGGAAATTTAACATGTCAAAAACTCTTTTCTTGCATCGGACAGTTTTCCGATTATTTGTATTTCTATTCTTTGACATTATCCATGAAAGAGCGAATGTGGTTGTAATATTCTCCAAATCTAAAAGCCATGCATGACCAGAAAACACTGAGTATATACTAAATTCCGTAGGAACTATATCATTTAAAAATATTATCCAGATTGATAATTTCATCAGTGATTTGTTGAATTCAAACAAGCCTACAAAACATTCAACTAATTCATATTTAAAGGATTTTTCCAATTTTGCTAGAAATATATCATCAAATTTGATGTCAAAAGCATATCAATTATTAAAAAGGTCCGACCCCTTATAACACCTAATTTGTAACCTTAATTTAAATGATTAGTTTATTCAATAAATATCAAACCAAACCTCTGTATCCTTAATCCCCATTTATGAAAATAAAATCTAAAGTAATTTATTATTGAATGTTTAATAAATGTTGAATAATATATAAACTTTTGTTATTCAGTGATATTCATGATAAAATATCCATGGTAATGTTGATCATACAATTTGATCATACAACATGGTCATACAACATTGAGCGAATCATATATATGTATAATAGTTAACACATAACCATTTACTAAGTTCTTATTAATTTATCTTATATTAATTAGACCGTTCAGTATTTGTTACCAAATTGGAAATCATACAGGCTTAGTCAATTTCTATCAATTTCCCAATAATAATAATAATAATAATAATAATAATAATAATAATAATAATAATAATAATAATAATAATAATAATAATAATAATAATAATAATAATAATAATAATAATAAAAATAATAATAATAATAATAATAATAATAATAATAATAATAATAATAATAATAATAATAATAATAATAATGTTTTGAATGTTTTTAAATAGTTTACGTATGTTAAATCATGTTTTTTTAATATTATTAAAATAATTGAAAATTTTAAATTAAATTAATTTTTTAAAAATTATAATATAAATGAAAATTTTAAATTAATTAAAAGTGATTTGAATATATTTTATAAATATTTATTTATTACAAAATATAATTAATAAAATATAATTTGTTTAAATTAAATGTTAATTCATAATATTTTTAGTTGGTTTTGAGTACCTGAAGATGATAGTTATGCTATCGAAATATATCGTACGAAAAGTTTTTTATTGGCGTTATCTTTTAATTAAATCGTTGACAAATTTATTTAATTATTTATTAATAATAATAATAATAATAATAATAAGTTTTAATAATAAAAATAATAAAAATTAAAAAATATTAATAATGAAAACACTACTTAAAAATAAGTAGTAAATTTAAATTTTAAAAAATACTATGACCTTGAAAAATTTTGAATGACTTTGAAAAAATATGATGACTCATACAATGACCTTGAAATACTTTAGAATGACCTTGAAAATATATGACGGCTCATCGAATGACCTTGAAAAATTATTATTACTTATCGAATGACCTTGAAAAAACTTAAAATGCTTTTGAATGAGTCGTGGTCTTTGTTGAAATGACCTTGAATGAGTCATTGTCTTTGTCTTAAAAATTTTTTGTACTTTAGACTTAGAAAAATATTTTACCCGGCGGGGTATGTTGTTCAGCGGTGACATGGTCTAACGGTGACATAACCATCTACTGATGAAGAAAGCTTGTGATAAAATATCGTCGGAAATAGTTGACAATGCACTGGCATCTGGATAGTTAAACTATTGCCAGCATATAAATTAAAACAACTACGTGTTAAGAATAAAAAGTCCAAAGACTCACATAGAAATAATAAAGTTTGAACAATGTTAACTTATATTTGAAAAATCTATGGCTTTTTTAGATTTATTTTTAGTCATTCTGGGATATTTAAAAAAACATATTAGATGCAGTGAAAATGAGAATTGGTAATACGATTTTAATTTTATAGAAAGTAGAAAAAAGAAACTATTCAACAGATTAAAGAAACATATGGATGGAAGGCTTCTTCAAGGGAAGCAATATATAACTAGATTTTGAAGGTTTCGTCAGGAAGAATAAGTTCTTTTGATAGTGGAAAAATCAGGAAATTGTGTAGGAAGTTCTTAAAGAAAATTTTACAGTATTTAACGGTAGACAAGATGGATAGTCAGAATGTTGCTTGTAAAAACGATACATTGGATCACATTTGACCCTCTACAAACCTTCTTCTAGACAAGAATCTAAAGAGTGGATATTATTTGGAGAGGCCATCGAGAATTCTTCGTTGCAAAAACATCATTAATTTTGAGGATGATGATGATACAGTTTTATTTAAAAATTAATTATTAACTAGAAAACTTTTTATATTTTCATTTTATTAACTGAATAATAATGTATTTTTTTTATTAATTTTATTTTTTTTATCATACTATTTTTAATTTAATTAGTTAAAAAGTTTAGTTTTTTTCAGATATTAAACTTATATAATGGAAATGTACGTAATATAAACTCGGTGGCCTATTTATTGACAAAGATTCCGGAAAGAATAAATATAACCCCAGAAAATGGAAAATATAAGAAGTACTGGTCAAATTTGAATGTAAATCAGTATTAAAGAAAAGAAAAATAAGCACATTATTTGAATAAACAATTAAAACAAAAAAATTATAATGAAATTAAATGAAGACTATAGATAAAATGCGAAAATAAAGGAAATTATTACCCCCAAAATAATATAAATAGTTGAATTAGCTAAATTATCGGTAAAAACTAAAAATTGTGAATAAAGATAATTTGTTATATTTAAACAAAAGATAAAAGAAAATTTTAGCCAATAACAAATTTTTATTCTCGAAATTTCATGAAATCAAAATTATAGCTTGACAAATATAATATAACAAAGACTAATCCTGGAGCGATTTGTTAAAAAAAAGTAACGAAGAACAAAATGTAAGTTCATTTATTATGGACAACGGAATCTATATTATTGATACCATTTTTACAGTTGTTTACGTTATTTATTATTATTATTATAATTGAGAATGATATTTGGTTTGTTTTAATGCGTCGAAATAACATATATAAGCAACCACATCAAGTTTATTCAAAATCAACATAAATGTTATTAACAAACATGTGCAATTGAAATAATCAACATAAATAACTGAGAATACTGTGGGGTTTAACAAAACAAACACAAGATAAAAGTTAAATTAATCAAAAAATAAATTCAAAATAATAAAGTGCAAAAAATTAATTTAAAAATATAGAAATTTAAAATAAATATTTTTCGGTTGAAACTGGTAAGACGAGTTTAAATACGATAAAATAAAATCAGAAAGAAATATTTTATGTTCAAATTAATTGGCTATTGAAAAGCCCAAGCTAATGGGAAACCCAAGATGTTAACAAAGTTATTAAATTAAGTTCGGGGAAATTGAGGCACCGACCCGAATAAAAAGAAAACCCCACCAAAATAAAATTGGATGTTGTGGAATTTTCCAGGGGACTAACTTAACAAAGTGGAAATTCAATTATCAAGAAGGCACATTTTTATGACGAGTTAGTTCGTGACACACAATAAAGGGGTTAAGTGAAATTTTACTTATTTGTTTTATCGCGCTATAGCGCGAGGAATTGAGATTTTCAATGATTTATAACGTTACCTATATAATTGCTGACATTCTTTTCATATCTTTTCTGGCGAAAAATTTTAATTTTTCAGAGAAAAACTTGTCTAGGAAAAGAATCGTTAACTTTTTTGAAATTTCCTTTTTTACAAAGTATCGAGAAATACAGATCTAAAACTTTACTGACCATGACATGTTTGAAATTCGACAAAAACATAGATGATAAAAAAAAATTCATAGATATAAAATAAAAACAAAAATAAATTTATTAAAATACAAATCTTAAAGCACTAAATCAACAGTTTAATGGATTTTTATTTCTTTAAACGCGATGCTGACCGAGTGATCCGTGATTCGGGATTCTGAGTAGTGCATAGCTGCTGCTGGTCGGGATTCAATACCAAACGCCTTAATAAGATTCTAGGTTCGTGCTTGATAATATGGTCGAAATTAGGTGATCCCTTTCGTTTCGGTTTATGTTGAACTGATTTGTCAGATTTGGTATAGGTATTCGTTGGTTGACAGTAATTTACGGCAGCATGGCCCGTGCATGTAATATCGAGGAACTTGATCAATGAATAGCAATGCCTTAGAACTATAGCTAATGAACATTTGGTCAGATTTAATCTCACTAGGATAGTTGGTAATTTATCTGGTAAAGATAATATTTTAAGAATTCACCACTGAAAAATCTATTTTTCGTGCTAATTTCCAACACGTTTCAGAACCAGAGCATTGAACCTTAATAACTTTCGATTTTGTTTTAATTACTTATTCGGTTACACTACCAGATAATTATTTGTTTTAAACTAATTTCCATATTAACATTGTGATAAAGGCAATGCTGAAAATTTGTGTTAAATAGAGAAATAAATGATATATAACCGCTAAGAAAATAAATATAATAATTTAAAGATCGATCTATTTATTAATAGAATAATCGATTCTTAATTATTATTATATTAGGAAATAGATAGATTAAAGATTGAGAAAATTATTATAATTAGGCATTTTGCAGGCTAATTTATATGGATTATGGCCACAGTTCGATTTTCCTTGTGATAAATACCAACATGATACTTTTATTCATACTATTTATTCACCTATTTTTCCTCCTATTAACTCTCAGATACTTTTGTAAGCTAAATTGGTACTCCCGCTAAGGATTTCTGAATTATTTCAAATTTAGTGATAAAAATAAAAAAATTAAGAATGTGGAGAAAAAATAGAAAGTCAATAAAAATGAGAAAATCCTACGAGAAAATTATTAAAATTTTAAAACTTTGGATTGATTTTGCTCGAACATGAAACAATTGCATCATTTTGTAATTGTTCCAAAAATTTTCGTTTTTACACATGCATCGGGTGATATGTGTGTTTATTGTATTGACATTGCCGTTAGTTTAATGTACGACAGAGTATGAAACCTTTCAATAGCATTCTCTCTACTTGTCAGACAAATTTAGTATTGATTATGACCGAAACCAATAAAAGTGTGAGAAATGAAATGATTTTTTTTGGATTTTTGTGGTCGTTGGGAAAGATCGATTTTATGTTTCAGTGTGAGTCGTGACGAAACGGTTTAGTTTCAATGCTCTGGTTTCGGTTCAAATCAATAGAAACTTACAAAGTAAACGCAATAAATGAGGAAATCCAAAAAATAAACAAGGTTGAAATCCATTCCGGTGATGTTTGTATTCCTCCGGAACAAGTTTTAATGGAGTTTCTATAGCAATTGACTTGATATCGGATTTATTCTTATTGTGTGATTCCAATGCTACAATGTCTTCGATGGATTCATAATGGACGATTTCATTTTCATAAAGTAGCATATGTCGACAATAGAAATCAAATAGAACTCTCAAACCCGAGCAAACTTCAAAACAAAGTTGACTACTGAGATCTGATCTTAGGTAGTCAGTATTTAATTCGGAATCTGGCCACTGAGGAAGTTTGAATTGCTTACGAGATGAAGGTTTCTCATTAAAATCGAAACTCAGATCAAGAATCGACGATGGAAAGTTTTCAATGCGATCAAGAAATCCATCTTGATCCATATCATAGAATCTTTCGAAATCTTTCCAATTTGGAATTTGACATTCTGGAACTGGGAATATGTCAACGTAATTTTGCAAAATGTCAAGAACGCATGGATTCCAAGATTGATTGTATAAATCGTCAACTGATGTCAACTCGGGATAGATTAATTTCGAGTTAATAGATTTATCCAATGATAATAGATCTAATTGTGCTTCACTAAGTGTGATCTTTGGACTGAATGTTACATGGACCTAAGAAGAATTTAATTGCACTTTTAGCGGAACAGATTTCAATATTATTTATCAAACTATTCCGATTTTAATGGGAAATTTCCGTGCAATCAAAAATGTTTCAATTGGTTACTGTAAAACTCCGATGACCAGAAAAATCGATTTATATTCTTATTTATTCTTTTTTTGTTCAGTTAATTGAAACAAAAGTAATGATTAAATATAGCATTGAATGAAAGTCTTGTCCAATAGAAAATAATATTTAGTTAATCAATAAAGCCAAAATATGTAAATAGGAAATATATAAACAAAACATCAATCGTTTGTAAATCTGAAATATTTCAATGTTTTTTGAAAGATTATTTAGTTTAAATGCATTATTAAATCCTTTTTTAAATGTTTAATTTCTATTTTGTGGCATATGATGGAGTTTAAAGCCCAATAAGTTTGGCTTTAAGGCAATTGATATGAAGATTAACTTCGTGACACTTCGATGGAGAGGTGGTTAACGGTGATTTGGAAAAATGGTTCGCTTCAAAACCTGAGGCATAAAATAAGTACCAGAACGCTGGCAAAACTGTGTAGACCTTAAAGCTGACTATTTCCAACATTTCAGATTTATAGACAAATGATATTTAAGTTTGTTATTCACGAATGTCTGATTCTAATCAAAGAATATACGATACATTACGTGATATCCAGAGCAATTCCCAATAGCATACTAGTTTCGAGCTACTATGCGGGAGGGGCTCAGATTTCTCTTAGCGCCAGGTAAGTGTAAAAACAGTGTCAAGTTAACACTGTTCTACACTCATTCTGATGCACTGGACATCAAATAAGTTTGGTTTTAAGGCAAGAAAAAACACGAATCTTTATCTTGAAACCTCCTTTCTTATATTTTTATATTTCTCAATTTTACATATTGTCTTTATTGGTTAAATAAATAATATTTTCTATCTTTCCAATCCTATATTTTACAAAATTAGGACAATTTCTGTTGAGGTTTCTTATAAGTTAAGGAAGTGTATGGGGAGAAGCAAAGAATGAAATGGTGTTTATAGATTTGGTTCAAAAACTTAACATCGGGTCCAATATTAATGCAGATAAGATTAAGGGAGAAAAATCGATAGAAATGAGCGACTAAATGCTTAAAAATCTATCATTTCCATTACGCAATGATGTGGCAATCTAGAAAGATACTAGCGCTTGTGTAAATGCCGACGGATTTCTCTATTGATTAGAAAAGCAAAGAATATGAATGTTACTCCACTTAGCTACACTCAACGAGAAAGAGCATGACTCTCAGCTTTAACAATTCTCTTTTACATCCATTAAGTTGATAATTAAAAGGCGAAGATAGTCAAATTCATGGCACCAAATATCACGGTAATAAATGAAGCCAATAGACCAATAAAGAGGATCGAGAATAGAATTGGTAGATGAATAAACCGGATTTACTGTCAAAACTCGAAGTAAGATTGTAAGTAGTTACCGACGAAATGCCAGCAACTCAATAGGGATTAAGCCAAGAAAATCATAGCGATCTAAACGATTTGAGTAATTGATCTACCGTAGCAACTGTTAAGCAACGATGAGATTATTTTACAATTCAATAATAATCATTTTATTGGCTTATCATCTGACGGTGAAGGAAACGGCTCAGACACACAAATTGTAAGCGCAATTTTTGGGACTGATTTAAAATGATACGAAGAAGTGGATAAAGTTAACAGATTTTTCCTAAACCAATCAAATCATTTAAAATTTATTTTTACTTTACCGTTATGTTTTAAAAATAAAATTCTAATGATAATTTGATATATTTTCTCTATATTACTTCTATAATTTTAAAGTTCAGATATTAGGTCTTACTGAACCATAGAAGTTTATGCAATATATAAAGGAACCCAGTCAAATCTCGTTAACAAGCGGCAGTTCGGGTCTGAGATTTGCATACCGCGAGTTAGGTGAGCCGCGAATCACGGTGCTTGTGTGTAATTGGGCGATAATGAAACATACTACTGTTAACCCCCGTTTATTGGAAAAGATCGGAACCGCGGAAATATTTCGATTTCATTTCAGATTCGTATTAATTGAACCAAGATGCAACTTTTTCATGGTGTCATGAATAATTATGGCGCGTTCCACTGGTTCCGAAAAAGATTTATTAAATAAAATCAATCGAATTGAAATCTTTTCCTTGATTTTTGTATATGATTATGTTTGTTGTGACTAAATGAAACTTTTTCACGTTGGATGCCTCGACAGAATTGGGTTTGTTTCCATATTACGATTGTTTTAATAATTGCACTTTTATGTTGACCTATAGTTGCATTCATAGATCGATAATTGCACAGAAAAGTCTGTGAACAAAAAACGTCTCTGACAGCAGTCAAAAATTATATTTTTTTACCGTTTGCATTTAAAAATCAATATTTGCACTTTCTAATCAATAATTAATCGTCATTGACGATCTTTTTCCGGGTTTGACGAGTTTATGGATAAACGGGGGTTCACTGCAGTTACATATGTTAATAATTAGCTTCGTAATGTAGGTTCAGACACATTGACTCCTCTTGTTCTATCAGCTTTGTTTTTTCCCTTTACGAATTCTGTCTTACGTTATGACTTTAGAAATATTTCAAAAAGTAAAAAGTAGATTTTGACGGCATAAAATTGATTTAAATGTGATGTTGCTGAGAAATACGATTTTCATTATGTAGTATGATATATATTTACTTAGAATGATTATTTAAAAATTACTGAAACGCTTACAAAATCATTTTCTTTATGCATATGAATATTTTCTATTAATGTATTTTCAGAATCCTCAATCGTTGACTTGGAAATACTATCCTTCTCATTTTCACTTTCTTCTTTCATACTAAAATCTTTAGATGTTGATTCAGTTTTCTAAATTACTTATTGTAAAATAACTTTATTTATTAAGCAACTTTTTCAAGTTTAAATTTATTTGAAATATTTTCCAATTTATTTTCTAATTCATTCCAATCAAATTTATCTTCATTTGTGACTTTACTCGCTACTTCTAAAACTTCGTCTATTAAATCATGTCTTAGTTGATGGCGCTTTTCCTAAATATTGAAATATACAATAATATGGTATATTTGGTCGTAATTTACATATTTAGCAATTGAATCAATTTTGTCTTTAAGTTTCTTGTTAAAATCTGACAGAGGCAACAATAAACTCTCAGATACCACTCTATCCCATTTCTTGCTCCATCCCAAAAAATGTACCAGGTAAAGTGGAATTTTTATTTTGCCTTTTGTTTCATGACCATTATGACTTATAACCTATAAAGATTAATTAAAAAAATTCTATTTATTCAAAAATTTACTCTCGCGTGATAAATTAACTTTTCCTTTGTCTCATCTGGCTCAAAACAAAGCAAATCGGAACCAATTTCAAAAATATGTTTCATTATTTATAAGTAACATTATTAAAACAAACCAGTTATTATTAAAAATTATTAAAAATAATATACCCTTTAAATATATTTCCAACTTTATTTTAAAATAATCTAAAAATTAATATGTATTAGTTGTTAATGTAATTAAGAATTAGTAAAATTGTATGGAGTTAACATAAAAAAATAAAATAAGATAAAATAAAATAAAATAAGCATTTTATAAATTACAATAATTGTGTTGGGCAAAAACTGATGTGAGCCCTTAGTTTGTTTGGCCAGCACGATAATGCCTGTATACTTTTGAGCGGTAAAACTAAATATTAAATTTAAAAAGAAAAACGGAATATTTAAAGGGAAAATAAAATAATTAAAAAATTAAATCAAGTTTTAACACATAAAACATGAAAAAATTAATAATAAAATAAAAAAATTAGAAAATTATATTTTAAAACTATAAATTAAAACTCCTTGTTTTACCTCATCAAAATACACACATGGAAAAATCGTGGTATATAAGGCAGTACTGGGCAAACAAATATCAGTAAGTTTTTTAAAATTTTTGCTGGGCACATGGTGGATAAAAGTGTTGGGCCAATACGAATATTTGTTTAAATGAATCGGTAACAGCACGCAAATACAACTCGCAGATTTAAAATCAGACCCATAAAACATGAACTAACCATGCAAAAATACGAGAAAGAAACAATTAAAATATAAAATCGAAAAACATAAAAATAAATTAAAATAATAACAAAGTGCAACAAGATCCGCACGAGATAAACACAGAAATAACACGAGAACATGAAAATTTGACCAAAATTTGACAATTCACAAAAAAAGCGAAAGTCCATGAAAATTGGAACAAAAATTGAATTATTCGAATTGGAAACTATTCAATTATTAGTCAAAAAATAAAATTGTCAAATTAAAGCACGAAAATAATAAAATTAGAATATACAAGAAAACCACAAGGTCAAATTTTGTTTTACTACATCAAATTTAACACGCAAGGTTAGGGTCATACAATAGCTATATATATACCGATTCATTTTCACAGAATTTTAATCAGTATTTCATAACTAAAAACTCGAATACTCGTTTTACAGAACGATTAATTTAGTGAAACTCAACTCTACGATTTTTCAATGTGAGTGAAGGAATGTATGAAAACTTTCTCCACGTCGCGGTAAAACAACCTCATATGAGCTCTATTTGGGCGTCGGCGTGGGGAAAGGTTTGTAATGAGATTTGAGGATGTTGTATGCCAATTATGATTCAAAGATGTATTATGCCAATTATGTTCAAATAAAGTTTTAAAACTAAACGATTTATGTCGAAATTTTTCCCGCCCACAGCCACTCACATACCACAAGAAAGCAAAATCTACACAACAATTCAGGCTGTGTAAGTGCGGTTCATCCACCAATAGCCTGTGCCCATGAAGGTTCTGGCGTGAATAATGCAGGGCCTAAACGTCAATATTATCCATTATAGGGGAAACTGGAAGGAGGGAAAGCAGTTTTTTGGCTGCTCCTCCGCCACTCATTTCCTGTAAACTCGACCAAAGTAAAATCATTCTCATATAACGGCTAAAAATCCCAGACATTGAGTAGTCCAGTAGGCACTCATAAAATCATAATCTCGACACAACTATCCTAATGTTGGGCTAGAACACAAATAGCCTTGAGAATTGTTTAAATGCATCAGTAATACATCACGAAAACCCAGCAATAAGATAACTTAAAATATAACATACAACACCAACTAAACATTTTAAAATCTGAGAGAATATAAATAAATATAAAATCAAAAATATAAAAGTAAAATAAAATAAATACAAAATGCATCAAGAACCGCACGAAATTTACATAAAAAATAACATAATAACAAGAAATTTTTATCGTAAAATGATCATTTATATAAAAGTAAAAATTAATGAATTAAATGAATAAAAATAAAATATTTTTGGCTGAATAAATTTAATTAAAAATGTTAAAAATAAATTACCAATTTAAATTAAGAAAATAATAAAAATGTAATTTAGATAACACAAACAATTTCAAGGTCGAATTTTGTTTAACCGCAATAAAATTAACACGCAAGGTTAAGGCCAAGTTATAGGTATATATACTGATGTGTTTTGACAAATTTTCAACTTAAATTTAGTGCCAACTTAATTTCAGTTTTATTTGGTAGTCTTATTTTTCAACAGCAGTTCTAGTCTGATTCGAGTTAGTGTGCATAACTATCTGAGAGCCGTGCATTCAGCCAGTTAACACTGACAAGTGTTTTGACTGAACACGTTAATTCTCAGATAGTGTACGGGTATTGATTTATATGATTGCTACTAAGCGAATTTACGAAGTGTTATTAATTAATGACATGAATTGTGATCAAGATGATTTTATGCCAATTTATTTATATGATTGCTACTATGCAAATTTACGAAGTGTTATGAATTAATGATTTTATGCCAATTTGTCGGATGAATTTATGGACGATGTATACCAAATAAATATTTTAAAGCCAACAATTTTGTGCATTGAAACTTTTACTCAACTGATATGATAAAATTTATTTATTCCTTTTTTCGGCCAACAGCCAAAACATACAACAAGAAAGCAAAATTACACATAACTATCAAACTGTGTAAGTGCGGTGTAAGTCCGCCAATAGTTCGTGCCCGTGAAGGCTACGGCGTAAGAACGCAGTAGTTGGAACGTCAATATTTTCCATTTATAGGGGAAATTGGGAGGTTGGGAAGTAGTTTTTGGCTGCTCCTTCGCCATCCGTTTCCTGAAAAATAGACCTAAAATCACGAATAACAATCGGCTAAAAATTACTAACACTGAGTAGTCCAGTGTGCACTCATTAACTATGATATGAACATACATAGATTTTAAGGACAAAGAGAGGAAAAGGGTAGCGGGGAAAATTGCGAAATCGTTGCAACAGTTAAAATAAATAGCCATCGGAAAAACATTAATCCGAACGACCAAAAAAAATTACGAAAAGAAATTTTTAAATAATATCTAAGAATTAAGTAAATTATTTCAGTTGAGACGGAAAATAAGGGCGGAACACTGCTCAAATTTTCGGAAATAGTTAAAACATTTATCATAAAACGGTAAAATCAGGGCGGAACGCTGCTCAAATTTTCCTAATTAATTAACATACTTATAGAAAATAGTAAAGTAAAAGCGAAATGTTGTTTGATTGTCAGTATAATATTCTCTTGAAACCACAAAATAAGGGCGAATCGCTGCTCAAATTTTCCGAAATAATTAAAATACTTATAGAAAATAGTAAAGTAAAAGCAAAATGTTATTCAATTGTTAGTATAATATCCTTATAAAACTGTAAAATAAGGGCAGTACGCTGCTAAAATATTACGACTCAAGGAGAATACTTTGTCGAAAACTGTAAGATAAGGATGGATCACGGTTACAATTCTATATAGGTAAAATATCTCCACAAAGCGGAAGAATAAGGATGAATCCCTACGATAAATTTGATAATAATAATGATAATAATTAGGATAACAATAATAGTAATAATAATAATAGTAGTAATAATAATGAATGTAATGGTAATTATAGGAATAAGAATAATAATAAATGTAATAGTGGTAACAATTAATAAAATTAATACATATAATAGTAACAATGATAACGCTAGTGACAATAATAGTAGACATAGTAGTTATAATAGGGATAAATGTAAAAGAGATACTCAGTATGTTTAACATAATAAAGGGTGTACAGGTCATGGCAAAAGGCGATAATACGGACAACGATGAGAAGGAATATGGGAATGGACATGAAGATAATTGATATGAAAGTATAGGTTAATATTTGAAAAAGATAGAAGAATAATTGGACCTAAAAATCGAAATCAAGCACAGACCTTCTATCTGTAGCTCCTTGGACCCATGGATCGTTCGGTCAATTATAGCATTAGCAATAGTGCTCAGTTTTTGCGGACGATCTACCCACTCGAACACAGTTCCAACGTTGCTTAGCAACGGGTGCCGAGTGGTAAGCAAAAGATATTTGTATTGAGTTGTCTGGGTAACAACCATATAGTTTCAAAATATCAACACCCAGAAACCCACGACTAAGGTCAAATTAAAGGTAAAGGAGTGGGGAGGGAATCGGAAATAATTGCTATATCATCAAATAAACTGCTCTAAATAAATTTTAAAACTAAGGTAACGCAACTAGGTAGCATGGAAAAATCCATAAAATTGACTATGCCCCAAAATAATGAACTAGAGTAGTTTAGAAACCACCCACTGTAATCGAAATTTAATAAATAAATATGAAGGTCCGGTGCTATGATTATCGCCACATTAGACGCAAATTTGCTAACCATAATTTAATAATTCAGCCAACCGAGATTACCCCATAACAGTTCGAAGTAGTTCTAAGTTATTTAATTATAAGTTAATATTTCCTCGTAATATTCACGAGGACTAACTGAAACGAGCATAATTATTTGGAATTAATGATTAAATATCAAACGATTACCCTCACAACGATTTTGGGTGCGTATCAAATTTACAAAGATACTAAAAATTCAGTTTGGATCATCAAATCCCGATAATTCCCCATAAAAATAATAGTTAGATTACTATCTTAAATACCACCCAAAACTGACCTGGTTGTGTAATTAAATAAATCTGATTTATTCAACGAAATGTCCGAATTATGAAACACACCAGGCTTAATTCACCCGATCAGAATAAAAACCCATTTATATCTTGCATATAAATTATAAATGACAACTCATAATACGTTAGGAAAAAAAATTCATAATGATTAACAACAATTCAAAAAATCGGCAGGAACGATTGAGTTGAGCAGTAAATTGATCACAGGACGCATCTGAAGTCCATATCCTGCAGAAACCATAAATGTGCTTTCGACTTAACCACAATCCAACCCCAATCCCTAAATAAGGATTAATTAAATAATGTAGAAATAATTCGTCTAGTACCAGATGTAGAGGCCGAACAGGTATAAATTCTGAATGTATCCTGCAGCCGCGAAGACAGGAGAACAGAAAGATAGCCATAGCGTCCATAGGAAGGTTGCAAATAAAATCCAACAAGAATTAGAATGACAGTGAATAGCAGATAATCAATTTATCACAATTTTGCAGATCAATAAAACCCGAGAAGAAGAGAATTAGTGACATAGTAGAAAACACACCCAACGAGAATAGCCAATTAGGGTACAGAAAAAATTGCCACGTCGTGGAGAAAATGCGAAGAGGGTGTGTCCGTAGAATTTTATCGATCCAATTATGTCATTTCCAGAACAATCTGCCAAGTAGAAAATGAACCGTTTGTGCTAAATCTGTCACTGCAGACAGAAAATTTAATGTGTGCACATGCAAATGGCAGACACGATTACGAACAGCTATATAAATGGACTGTCATTTTGCTACACAATCAGAATTTTGGATAGCCGAAAAATGAACGCAGGTAATAAAGAGAGACAAGGATGTTCTGTGGCCAGAAGAGGCCCAACCTCATGAATAGACGACCCGGATCTAGACGTGCTAGTCATGGAACAAAAGAGAGGAAATAAAGATGGTAAGCAATTGAAGTCGATCATTTAGAATTTTTTTAATAAAATCATTCCATAAAACCTACTCTTCCCATCGATCCGGCATTATTATCAGTGATTTACCATCTTCCCAGCAATGAATCGAGAAAATCCAGATATTCGCCATCAGGTTTTCAATACAACGAGAACTTCAATACAAAGGAGAACCGATATCCAAGTACAAAGGGCTCGACGCCACTTGGACCAAATCAATACTGACATTGCAGCTGGCCTGATCCCGAGTACGGATGGGTATGCTCCCTTATATGGCATCTCATTCGAACTCGACGATTCAAGACTGAACCGACCAACTCGGCCAATGAATGTTACCATTCCAAGAAAAATACTCCCGAAAGAAATGAGGAGAAAAAATGAAAGACGGAGAGTGGAATTGGATCACTCCTACACACGAAGCCCGCCGACAAGAAATCCAAGAAGCTCTTATCGGAATCCAAACCGATACTAAATTAAATAAAAATAAATGTTACGCTTAATTTTGTTCATTTATTCATAGATTAATTACCTAAGATAGCGAAGGATTTATCTAACCAGAGTAGCGTAGTAGAAATTCATTATAATTATCCCATTAATGATTTTTTTATAAACAAACTCCAAAATGATCTGCCTTGTTGTAGAAATGGATCCTTACCAAATTTTGAGTACCGCCCTCGAAAAAGCACGCAAAGAGAATGCAGAACTTCATCGACAATTAATCCAAATGACCCGAGAGATTCAGCAGGTTAAATCAACCTGGGTGGAACCTGCTAAAATGAAGACCTTGTGTCAAAGGGTAACGGCAGCACAACGCGGATGAGCCGAGGAAAAACGACTCGGACAGGCCCTGAAAACCCAGATTCGCGGTCTGGAGGTGGCGCTATCAGCTTGCCAGGAAGGCAAGGCCGTCACATATCCCTTAGTTTTCGCGCTAGCGCAGTTGGCTTATCGAACTGCGACCGAAAAAACCAAACCGGTCGTGAAGCCAGGTCAACGTCGTCCCGGGAAAATGGAACGCGCAAAGCGCCGATCATTGAAACTCACGGGACAGATACAAAACTAAGTGTTGTAATCCATTAAATAATTTATTCGAATGTCTTAATATTATTTATTTAATTGGTAACGATAGAAGTTAAGTCCACGAGAAATTGAAGTTTCATAGGGGTTCGGATGAAAGGTAGCTGAGTGAATGAGACGAACATGAAGAGAGAAAAGACGAATTAAGAAATCGCACAAATGCCTTCTATCAGTAGTGCGTTGAACCCGCTATGAGATCGGGCCTTAGCAGTTCCTTCGTGGCGCTCACCTTTGGCAATCTCATAACCAGTGGTTACATCACCAACATTGCTTGGCAGCGGGTAACCATTGGGGACGAGAATAATTGTATTTGGAGTCAAGGTTACACCAACCATAAACGCCATATACAAATTTTGGGGCTCAGCCGGGATAAAATTATTGTTTTTGCAAAAGACCAAAGGAAACCGAGAGAAAAACTCTTAAAATCAAACAGAAAATGACTAGACGAGTATCGAGGACACCAAGCGGTAGGTGAGATGTGAACTAACCAGTAAATGATTCATACTTGAAAGGTCTTACTAAGAATCAGATTGAGGCAGCCAAGCAGAGCTGGAAATTTGACGCGGGGCGTCTGGCAGTAGTCGGAAATATTAGGAATTACAGCGCCCAAATTTTCTTCCTTTTCTTTTCACTATTCGGAAAATCAATTAAACCGTTGTTGGAACTTGGTGAGATAAGCGTAACCGGATAAATGCGCTATCAAGAGATGACCATGGATTGAGAGTCAGTGTGAGGACTAAAACTTGTCCACCAAAGAAGTCACCCAACAGGTCACTGACGGAAACTCAACTCCGATTAGATATAGAAGGCCAAAGAGAGTCAGTAAATTGAAATAGAGATAGAAGGCCATAGAGAGCCAATATATAGGATAAATTACAGAGGCCAATAGAGCTCCAGATGAGAGGAAAAACTTAAGGCCATAACATGACAAGATAATAAGATTTAGATAAAGGGCCATAAAGCGCCACCGATTAGGGATTAAGTAAATGAATTTTAGTAAATCAGGGAGACTTAGGAAAAATAATTAACGGATTGAATGATGATGTGAGTGCAGTTATTTTATTTAATAATATATAGATAATTGATGCGACCATATAGAGAATAACTAAAAATAGAATTAAAATGACAAGAACGAAAAGTAGACGAGAATGATCACAGCGGAAAACGAAAAAGGGATAATAATGTATATAGTACAGTAAACAGAAGATTAAATATGTATAGAGTATAAAATAATAGAAGTGTTATTTATTTTTAGAAAATTTATCAGAGCAGCTTCAGAGATATCTCAAAGCAATCCCAAAAAGAATTCAAGATCTAAAAAAAATATGATTAATAATAAAGGAAAGGAAAAGAAAGGAAAGAAAAGAAAAAAAAAGAGGAGGAGAGGAAAGGAAAAGGATAAGAAAGGATTGCAAATGATAGGAAAGGAGAAGAAAGGATTGGAAAGAAAAGAATAGGAAATAATAACAAATGATAAGTAAGGAAAAAAGGCGATAAGAAAAAATTGGAAAGAAATGAACAGTAAAAAATAAGAAATCATAGCTAAGGATAGGAAAGGATAAAAAATGATAGGTAAGGATAGGAAAGGATATGAAAGAATAAGGAAAGGATAGAAAAAGATAGAAAAGGATAAAAAATTATTAGTAAGGATAAGAAAGTGTAAAAAAAGATAACAAGTGATAGTTAAAGATAGGTAAAAATAGGAAAGGATAACAAAGGATAGGGAAGGATAGGCAAGGATAAAAAATGATAAGTAAGGATAAGAAAGAGTAAGAAAGGATAAAAAATGATAGATAAAGATAGTTTAAAAATGGAAAGGATAACAAAGGATAGGAAATGATAGGAAAAGATAGGAAAGGATAAAAAATTATAAGTAAGGATAAGACAATGTAAGAAAAGATAACAAGTTATAGGTAAAGATAGATAAAAAAAGAAGGGATAACAAAGGATAGGAAAGGATAGGAAAGGATAGGAAAGGATAGGAAAGGACAGGAAAGGATAGGAAAGGATAGGAAAGGATAGGATATGATAACAAATGATAGGTAAGGATAGAAAAGGATAGCAAAGAATAGGAAAGTATAGGAAAGGATAAAAAATTATAAGTAAGGATAAGAGAATGTAAGAAAGGATAACAAGTTATAGGTAAAGATAGATAAAAATAGGAAGGGATAACAAAAGATAGGAAAATATAGGAAAGGAAAGGAAAGGATAGGAAAGGAAAGGAAAGGATACAAAATGATAAGTAAGGATAAGAAAGTGTAAAAAAGGATAACAAGTGATAGTTAGAGATAGGTAAAAATAGGAAAGGATAACAAAGGATAGGAAAGGATAGGCAAGGATAAAAAATGATAAGTAAGGATAAGAAATTGTAAAAAAGGATTACAAGTGATAGTTGAAGATATGTAAAAATAGGAAAGGATAACAAAGGATAGGAAAGGATAGGATAACAAATGATAGGTAAGAATAGGAAAGGATTGCAAGGAATAGGAAAGTATAGGAAAGGATAAAAAATTATAAGTAAGGATAAGACAGTGTAAGAAAGGATAACAAGTTATAGGTAAAGATAGATAAAAATAGGAAGTGTTAACAAAGGATAGGAAAGTATAGGAAAGGAAAGGAAAGGATAGGAAAGGAAAGGAAATGATAAAAAATGATAAGTAAAGATACGAAAGTGTAAAAAAGGATAACAAGTGATAGTTAAAGATAGGTAAAAATAGGAAAAGATAGGAAAGGATAGGAAAGGATAGGAAAGGATAGGATAGGATAACAAATGATAGGTAAGGATAGGAAAGGATAGGAAAGAATAAGAAAGGATAAAAAATTATAGATAAAGATAGTTTTAAAACGGAAAGGATAACAAAGGATAGGAAAGGAAAGGATAGGAAAAGATAGGAAAGGATAAAAAATTATAAGTAAGGATAAGAGAGTGTAAGAAAAGATGACAAGTTATAGGTAAAATTAGATAAAAATAGGAAGGGATAACAAAGGATAGGAAAGTATAGGAAAGGAAAGAAAAGGATAGGAAAGGATAGGAAAGGATAGGAAAGGATAAAAAATGATAACTAAGGATAAGAAAGTGTAAAAAAGGATAATAAGTGATAGTTAAAGATAGGTAAAAATAGAAAAGTGTTGGACGCACAGGAGGTATCAAATTCCAAATTTCACTCGTTATACTGATGTGACTTTCACCATTACTGACTAATGGGAATCCCCTGATGCGCCGCATGATTTTAGTAACCATCATGTACCCGTGACCGAAATCACGTTGGTACCGTACACAATGGCCGAATGCCATTCGAGCAGGTGAGCGCCACTACTAGCACTACTCCTCGAAGGACCTTCGTCTTTCCCGAGTTGTCGCTGCCGTTAACAGGGCTTACGCTTTCATATAGAGGTTTTCATTGCGCTTCACTCCTCGGAGAGAAAATAATGGATGATCATGCAACCCCGGCATTAGTCCACCACAGTTTATCCCTCCTATTCGCATCACAGCTCTCAGAGATCCAGTTACTTAGTTTTTATCCCACCATGGAAGCGAAATAAGAGAAGAACATTGTATTGTGAACAAAATCGAATCAGCCAAACAGTAAGAAAAAATTAAAAAATAATATCCACGATCGTCAGATTCTTGGGTTACAACCCAAATTGGCCTCGACTTTCCACTAGTTGTCCTCGTCGATGTCCGTTGGGAAGTATTTCCTCTTCATGGGTCTATACGGGGAAGGGCTCGCCGGTCGATTTTCCTCTCCCCGGGTCGAGGGACCTGCTACTTCCTGTGAAGAGACGATTTGAGGTACTTCGCCCATGAGGATGGCTATTTCCTCGGTTCCGAGTCCAAGTCCGTCGAGGACTTGAGCAACAGGAAAAGGGTTCGGGTCCTCGTCCACCAGATTGATATGGATGGATGGGACGGGAGATCTGAATACTACGTTCGGGGCGTAGCATATGTCCGGGTCGAGATCCGGAAATTCGAACTCCTCGTATGGTGGGGGGTGGATCTTCAATTTGGCGAGAAAGTTCGGAGGTTTCGACTCCTTGGGAAAGCTCCTCCTTCCGTCGACGTCGATCGCGACGTCGTCGGTTTCGGTTCGGCCGCCTACGAGTGGCATTTATGGTAGGGGTCTCCACGGCCCCGGTTGGCGGTTGAGAAACTACTGGCGTTGCTGCGGGAGCTCGGGCCTCTAACGTTGACGGATTAGAAACCGGGAGGGATGGCAGGATACCCATGACAGGGAGATGATGAGCCGGGATTATTTCCAGTTGACTGGCTCGGACATTCCCCGGGACGAGAGTCCGGAGTTCAATGTCCGTAAACGCCCGTCGCAAGGCGGTCGACTGCTATTTGATTAGCAGACGCTGGGTACGGGATTCTGTGACCAGCTCATCTCGCGCCCGAGTGAGCCGTTCTATCTTCTGCCTCAGTGATTTGATGACATCCGGCGGGGCCCAAGTGCCCTTTACTCGTTCGTACTTCGCGTGGAGCGTATCATATTTCCGTTGGAGTTCTTCATATTGATGGCGGACGCCACCATTGAGGGTGATAGTCGGGTAATTCTTGGTAAATCACTCGAATTGGAATTGTTACTATTCATCCTGAAGGAACAAACAAAAAAAAATAAACGAGGCCCTCTGAGAGATGAGATGGCAATAAAATGTGGGCATAGTTATGGAGGGGTTCGGATGGGGATTTTTAGACTGACTCCTATTTTCATTATGTGTCCCGGTGTGGTTATATTCCTGGGGATGTCGGAAAAACGAGTCGGCCTCTTCCGCGGATAATGATTTACACCGTTTAGTCCTTACCTGGTGTTGGATAATGCTTAACTATAGTAGTGGTAAGGTGTAGTGTTCCTCGACCTGGTGGCTTATTTTCCTCATTTTTATTTTTATTTTACTTATTCGTCCCCTTCTCCTCCTTTTCTCGTTTATATAACGTTCAGGAACAGGTCAAACAAATCTCACTCCTCCACAGGTATTAACGCGGTGGGACGTCATGAGGGCTTTACATTTTATCCTTTTCGATGATCCACCTTAACCACTCTGCACTATTGTACTCCCTTTCGGGTATTATATCATTCGATTTCGAATTACGAATTTACGTGTTATTACATCGGCTACGCGGACTTTACGTGGGCTTCCCTAAAGTGCCCGTTATTTATCATCACCCTGACTTATTATCAACTTCATCTATGATATTTTAGTATAACTATTCATTATAATTAGATGATACTATTATTTGTATTGACTTCATATGATTTTGACTCTTCACCATCATCAGGCCAGCCACTACCACTCGACTCATCTTATCATAAGACGCCTACTCAACCCACAGACTAGTCGGTCATTGCTTTGTTGATTTTTCTTTGCTAATAAACTTAACCGCAAATTATTATTGGATTAAATGATTTTCATTACTATTTATTTTGTCAGAAATTTTTGCCATAAGTTCTTCTTAGATTAAATCGTTGTATTTGTAATTTTAGTTTACTAGTAAAAATTAATTATCCATGTAGGATCCTAGGGGGTCCTTAGCTAGAGAATTTGCAGGATTATTAATATTAAATGATCGTTCATAGTCGTTTTAGTGTAAAAATACTCAAAGAAATGTCATTTAATATTAGCGACTACGCTTATTTTTTTAATTGAAATGTTTAGGTGAATTGAGTGTGAGGATTATGGTCTATTTAATTTAAATGGAAATCGCGTATTGGTGAATATTGAAAATCGAATCACAGTCGGGTTGGGTAGATTTCGTTTGTCTAACCAGTTGGGGTATTTCCGTAACGAGACCATCATTTATTTACGCGGTTGGTATTTAGAGTCCACTATTTGAGTAACTATGGCGCGCTCATGCGTGACCCCTATCATTTGGTATATAATCATTATTATCGATTCGCTTCTAAGGTATTGTGATGCTATGAGGGTCAGGTTTTTTACATTTTAATATCTTCTCGATCTGTATCACCTATTTTCTAAATTTGCGGGTAAAAGAAAAATTTCAGCATTCTCACGTGCTGTCACTCCCATAGGCTATACCGTCTATGTTTTTTGCTTTGCTCGACATCTCATACAGTTTAGTTAGTTCAACAGCTTTCCTGTCACTTGAATCTTATTCCTTTGATATTTATCATGCTCGACTACCCTAGTGCTTAACCCTGCTACCCCATTTCCTTACAAATCGGTCCGATGAGAAAAATCGTCCGTATGATCTACTTGAGATCCTTCCTAACTTCCCCTTAACTCTGCTGCCGCATCTTCCCTGATTTTAATTCGACTCGTTCCGGCCACATACTTCAGTAGCCGCCCCGAGTGTACAACGGCGCCCTGCGTAGCGGTCCTGTGCATTATCGCCAGACCCGACTGCGGACTGCCGAGGGGTCCACGAGGCATGACCCACGAGCTCAACTAAGGGTTTTCACCCACTAGCCGGCCCGAGATCCGTTCCATGGACCATCTATTGCTATACAATATATATATATAGATTTTAAGGGTCGGACAATAGATAAAATTATAATTTATTAATATCAAAGCAAATGAAACACTATTATTAACATCAAAGTTTTATAAAGCAAACATATAAAGATTAAGACCAAATATATACATAAAAATAAAATTGCCTTACGTCTAAAGAGAGTTCTCTAATTTTTCTTGAAAATAAACGCTTGATCAAAATTTAGCATAAAAGTTTTACAGATTTTTTTTTTGATATTTTATATGAAATTCATCACTGTATTTATACTATTTGTATGCATGTGTGCGACCAATAGGCGCTTTTTCGCTATTTTAAGGGCTTTTTAATTATTTTATTACTTACAAATTATTTTTATTATTTTTTGTATATTTTTCTTAATTTTTTGATATATACTTTATTTTATGTTTGGATTTTTTATTTTTATTATTATTTTCTGATAATATTATTTTTAGCCCTTTATTTGTTTTTCTGGTCGCCACTTCTGCCTGTGTTTTTTCTAAACCTTATTTTGCAAGGTTTTGGCAGTTTATTTTATTTCTTTATGTTTTCTTTTTGCTTCTGTAGGCATTTTCGAATTTTAATTAATTATTTGTTTTATTTAATTTTTGTTATGTTTTTATTTTGTTTTACTTATTATGTTATTTATTGATTTTTAATATCTTGGTGCGGTGCATGTTTATGTGCAGTGATTCCTTCCATCCTTTTTTATTTTTGTTTAAATTGTGGCTCTGAGCCCAACAAAAGGATAACATAGGGTAGAAAAGGATAGGAAAGGATAGAATAGGATAGGAAAAGATAATAAAGGATAGGAAAGGATAGGAAAGGATAGGAAAGGATAGGAAAGGATAAAAAATGATAAGTAAGGATAAGAAAGTGTAAAAAAGGATAATAAGTGATAGTTAAAAATAGGTAAAAATAGAAAAGGATAACAAATGATAGGTAAGGATAGGAAAGGATAGCAAAGAATAGGAAAGTATAGGAAAGGATAAAAAATTATAAGTAAAGATAAGAGATTGTAAGAAAGGATAACAAGTTATAGGTAAAGATATATAAAAATAGGAAGGAATAACAAAATATAGGAAAGGATAGGAAAGGATAAAAAAGATAGGAAAGGATAGGAAAGGAAAGGAAAGGATAGGAAAGGATAAAAAATGATAGGTAAGGAAAGGAAAGGATATGAAAGGATAAGGAAAGGATAGAAAAAGATAGAAAAGGATAAAAAATTATTAGTAAGGATAATAAAGTGTAAAAAAAGATAACAAGTGATAGTTAAAAATAGCTAAAATAGGAAAGGATAATAAAGGATAGGAAAGGATAGGAAAGGATAGGATAGGATAACAAATGAAAGGTAAGGATAGAAAGGATAGGAAAAAATAAGAAAGGATAGCAAAGAACAGGAAAGTATAGGAATGGATACAAAATGATAAGTAAGGATAAGAAAGAGTAAGAAAGGATAAAAAATGATAGATAAAGATAGTTTAAAAACGGAAAAGATAACAAAAGATAGGAAAGGAAAAGATAGGAAAAGATAAGAAATGATAAAAAATTATAAGTAAGGATAAGAGAGTGTAAGAAAAGATAACAGGTTATAGGTAATGATAAATAAAATAGGAAGGGATAACAAAGGATAGGAAAAGATAGGAAACGATAGGAAAATATAGGAAAGGAAATGAAAGGATAGGAAAGAATAGGAAAGGATAAAAAATGATAAGTAAGGATAAAAAAGAGTAAGAAAGGAAAAAATGATAGATAAAGATAGTTTAAAAACGGAAAGGATAACAAAGGATAGAAAGGAAAGGAAAGGATAGGATAGGATAACAAATGATAGGTAAGGATAGGAAAGGATAGCAAAGAATAGGAAAGTATAGGAAAGGATAAAAAAATATAAGTAAGGATAAGAGAGTAAAAGAAAATATAACAAGTTATAGGTAAAGATATATAAAAATAGGAAGGAATAACAAAGGATAGGAAAGGATTAGAAAAGGATAGAAAAGGATAGGAAAGGATAGGAAAAGATAGGAAAGGATAGGAAATGATAGGAAAGATAGGAAAAGATAGGGAAGAATAGGAAAGGATGGAAAAAGATAAGAAAGGAAGGGAAAGGATAAAAAATGATAAGTAAGGATAAGAAAGTTGAAAAAAAGATAATAAGTGATAGTTAAAGATAAGTGAAAATAGATAATTATTACAAAGGATAGGAAAGGATAGGAAAGGAAAAAAAAAAATTAGGTTAAAGGATAGGAAAGGATAGGAAAGGATAGGAAAGGATAGGAAAGGATAAAAGATTAGATAAGTATAGGATAAGAGAGTGGAGAAAGGATAAAAATATATGGTAAAGATAGATAAAATAGGAAGGATAAAAGGATAGGAAAGTGATAGGAAAGGAAAGAAAGGATAGGAAGGATAGGAAAGGATCAGGAAAATTGGATCAGTAAAGGATAGGAAAAAGAAGTAAAAAAGATAAACAAAGTGAAGATAAAAATAGGTAAAAATAGGAAAGGATTATAAAGGATAGGAAGGATAGGAAAGGATAAGGAAAGGATAGAAAGGATAGGAAAGGATAGGAAAGGATAGGAAAGGATAGGAAAGGATAGGAAAGGATAGGAAAGGATAGGAAAGGATAGGAAAGGATAGGAAAGGATAGGAAAGGATAGGAAAGGATAGGAAAGGATAGGAAAGGATAGGAAAGGATAGGAAAGGATAGGAAAGGATAGGAAAGGATAGGAAAGGATAGGAAAGGATAGGAATGTATATCGAAAGTATAGGACAGAATAAGAAAGGATAGGAAAGGATAGGAAAGGATAGGAAAGGATAGGAAAGGATAGGAAAGGATAGGAAAGGATAGGAAAGGATAGGAAAGGATAGGAAAGGATAGGAAAGGATAGGAAAGGATAGGAAAGGATAGGAAAGAAGAAAGGATAGAAAGGATAGGAAAGGATAGGAATGTATACGAAATATAGGACAGAATAGAAAGGATAGAAAAGGATAGGAAAGGATAGGAAGGATAGGAAAGATAGGAAAGGATAGGAAAGGATAGGAAAGGATAGGAAAGGATAGGAAAGGATAGGAAAGGATAGGAAAGGATAGGAAAGGATAGGAAAGGATAGGAAAGGATAGGAAAGGATAGGAAAGGATAGGAAAGGATAGGAAAGGATAGGAAAGGATAGGAAAGGATAGGAAATGATAGAAAGATAGAAAGGACTAGGAAAGGATAGGAAGGATAGAAGGATAGGAAAGATAGAAAGGATAGAAAAGATAGGAATAGGATAGGGAAAGATAGGACAAGGATAGGAAAGGATAGGAAAGATAGGAAAGGATAGGAAAGATTAGGAAAGGATAGGAAAGGATAG
This sequence comes from Schmidtea mediterranea, assembly GCA_022537955.1. Taxonomy (NCBI): domain Eukaryota; kingdom Metazoa; phylum Platyhelminthes; order Tricladida; family Dugesiidae; genus Schmidtea; species Schmidtea mediterranea. The sequence goes on along the minus strand of JAKGRZ010000085.1, from coordinate 44,212 downwards.
GAAAGATAGGAAAGGATAGGAAAAGGATAAGAAAGGATATGAAAGGAATAGGAAAAGGATAAGGAATGTATAATCGAAAGTATAGACAGATAAGAAAGGATAGAAAAAAGGATAGGAAAGGATAGAAAGATAGGAAGGATAGGAAAGGATAGGAAAGGATAGGAAAGGATAGGAAAGGATAGGAAAGGATAGGAAAGGATAGGAAAGGAAGAAAGGATAGGAAAGGATAGGAAAGGATAGGAAAGGATAGGAAAGGATAGGAAAGGATAGGAAAGGATAGGAAAGGATAGTAAAGGATAGGAAAGGATAGGAAAGGATAGGAAAGGATAGGAAAGGATGGAAAGATAGGAAAGATAGGGAAAATGATACGAAAGGATAGGAAGGATAGGAAGGATAGGAAGGATAAGGAAAGGATAGAAAGGATAGGAAAGGATAGGAAAGGATAGGAAAGGATAGGAAAGGATAGGAAAGGATAGGAAAGGATAGGAAAGGATAGGAAAGGATAGGAAAGGATAGGAAAGGATAGGAAAGGATAGGAAAGGATAGGAAAGGATAGGAAAGGATAGGAAAGGATAGGAAAGGATAGGAAAGGATAGGAAAGGATAGGAAAGGGATAGGAAAGGAAAGGATAGGAAAGGATAGGAAAGGATAGGAAAGGATAGGAAAGGATAGAAAGGATAGGAAAGGATAGGAAAGGATAGGAAAGGATAGGAAAGGATAGGAAAGGATAGGAAAGGATAGGAAAGGATAGGAAGGAGATAGGAAAGGATAGGAAAGGATAGGAAAGGATAGGAAAGGATAGGAAAGGATAGGAAAGGATAGGAAAGGATAGGAAAGGATAGGAAAGGATAGGAAAGGATAGGAAAGGATAGGAAAGGATAGGAAAGGATAGGAAAGGATAGGAAAGGATAGGAAAGGATAGGAAAGGATAGGAAAGGATAGGAAAGGATAGGAAAGGATAGGAAAGGATAGGAAAGGATAGGAAAGGATAGGAAAGGATAGGAAAGGATAGGAAAGGATAGGAAAGGATAGGAAAGGATAGGAAAGGATAGGAAAGGATAGGAAAGGATAGGAAAGGATAGGAAAGGATAGGAAAGGATAGGAAAGGATAGGAAAGGATAGGAAAGGATAGGAACGATAGGAAAGATAGGAAAGGATAGAAAGGAGGAAAGGATAGGAAAGGATAGAAAGGATAGAAAGGATAGGAAAGGATAAAAGGATAGGAAGGATAGGAAAGAAGAAAGGATAGAAAGATAGGAAAGATAGGACAAGGATAGGAAGAAAGGATAGAAGGATAGGAAAGGATAGGAAAGGATAGGAAAGGATAGGAAGGATAGGAAAGGATAGAAAGGATAGAAAGGATTAGGACAAGGATAGGAATGTATTATCGAAAGTACTAGGACAGAATAAGAAAGGATATGGAAAGGAATAGGAAAGGATAGAAAGGATAGAAATGATAGAAAGGATAGGAAAGGATAGGAAACGATAGGAAAGGATTAGGAAAGGATAGGAAAGGATAGGAAATGGATAGGAAGATAGAAAAGGATTAGGAAAGGATACGGAAAGGATAGGAAAGATAGGAAAGGATAGGAAAAGGATAGGAAAGGATTAGGAAAGATAGGAAAGATAGGAAAGATAGGAAAGGATAGGAAAGGATAGGAAAGGATAGGAAAGGATAGGAAAGGATAGGAAAGGATAGGAAAGGATAGGAAAGGATAGGAAAGGATAGGAAAGGATAGGAAAGGATAGGAAAGGATAGGAAAGGATAGGAAAGGATAGTTGAAGATAGGAATAGGATAGGAAAGGGATAGGAAAGGATAGGAAAGGATAGGAAAGGATAGGAAAGGATAGGAAAGGATAGGAAAGGATAGGAAAGGATAGGAAAGGATAGGAAAGGATAGGAAAGGATAGGAAAGGATAGGAAAGGATAGGGAAGGATAGGAAAGGATAGGAAAGGATAGGAAAGGATAGGAAAGGATAGGAAAGGATAGGAAGGATAGAATGTATATCGTAAATATAGGACCAGAATAGAATAGGAGTAGGAAACGATCAGGAAGGATAGGAAAGGATAGAAAGGATAGGAAAGGATAGGAAAGGATAGGAAAGGATAGGAAAGGATAGGAAAGGATAGGAAAGGAATAGAAAGGATAGGAAAGGATAGGAAAGGATAGGAAAGGATAGGAAAGGATAGGAAAGGATAGGAAAGGATAGGAAAGGATAGGAAAGGATAGGAAAGGATAGGAAAGGTATAGGAAAGGATAGGAAAGGATAGGAAAGGATAGGAAAGGATAGGAAAGGATAGGAAAGGATAGGAAAGGATAGGAAAGGATAGGAAAGGATAGGAAAGGATAGGAAAGGATAGGAAAGGATAGGAAAGGATAGGAAAGGATAGGAAAGGATAGGAAAGGATAGGAAAGGATAGGAAAGGATAGGAAAGGATAGGAAAGGATAGGAAAGGATAGGAAAGGATAGGAAAGGATAGGAATGTATATCGAAAGTATAGGACAGAATAAGAAAGGATAGGAAAGGATAGGAAAGGATAGGAAAGGATAGGAAAGGATAGGAAAGGATAGGAAAGGATAGGAAAGGATAGGAAAGGATAGGAAAGGATAGGAAAGGATAGGAAAGGATAGGAAAGGATAGGAAAGGATAGGAAAGGATAGGAAAGATAAGGAAAGGATAGGAAATGATAGGAAAGATAGGAAAGATAGGAAAGGATAGGAAAGGATAGGAAAGGATAGGAAAGGATAGGAAAGGATAGGAAAGTAGGAAAGGATAGGAAGATAGAATTAGGAAAGATAGGAAAGGATAGGAAAGGATAGGAAAGGATAGGAAAGGATAGGAAAGGATATGAAAGGATAGGAAAGGATAGGAAAGGATAGGAAAGGATAGGAAAGGATAGGAAAGGATAGGAAAGGATAGGAAAGGATAGGAAAGGATAGGAAAGGATAGGAAAGGATAGGAAAGGATAGGAAAGGATAGGAAAGGATAGGGAAAGGATAGGAAAGGATAGGAAAGGATAGGAAAGGATAGGAAAGGATTAGGAAAAGGATATGAAAGATAGGAAAGGATAGGAAAGGATAGGAAAGGATAAGGAAAGATATGGAAGTAAAGTAGGAAAGGATAGAAAGATAGGAAAGGATAGGAAAGGATAGAAAGGATAGGAAAGGATAGGAAAGGATAGGAAAGGATAGGAAAGGATAGGAAAGGATAGGAAAGGATAGGAAAGGATAGGAAAGGATAGGAAAGGATAGGAAAGGATAGGAAAGGATAGGAAAGGATAGGAAAGGATAGGAAAGGATAGAATTGTATATCGAAAGTATAGGACAGATAAAGAAAGATAGGAAAGGATAGGAAAGGATAGGAAAGGATAGGAAAGGATAGGAAAGGATAGGAAAAGGATAGGAAGGATAGGAAAGATAGGAAAGGATAGGAACAGGATAGAAAGAATAGGAAAGATAGGAAAAGGATACGAAAGTATAGGACAGAATAAGAAAGGGAGAAAGGATAGGAAAGGATAGGAAAGGATAGGAAAGGATAGGAAAGGATAGGAATGGTATATCGGGAAAGTATAGGACAGAATAAGAAAGGATAGGAAAGGATAGGAAAGGATAGGAAAGGATAGGAAAGGATAGGAAAGGATAGGAAAGGATAGGAAAGGATAGGAAAGGATAGGAAAGGATAGGAAAGGATAGGAAAGGATAGGAAAGGATAGGAAAGGATAGGAAAGGATAGGAAAGGATAGGAAAGGATAGGAAAGGATAGGAAAGGATAGGAAAGGATAGGAATGTATATCGAAAGTATAGGACAGAATAAGAAAGGATAGGAAAGGATAGGAAAGGATAGGAAAGGATAGGAAAGGATAGGAAAGGATAGGAAAGGATAGGAAAGGATAGGAAAGGATAGGAAAGGATAGGAAAGGGGGGGGGGGGGGGGATAGGAAAGGATAGGAAAGGATAGGAAAGGATGGATAGGAAAGGATAGAGGAAAGGATTAGGAAAGGATAGGAAAGGTATAGGAAAAGGATAGGAAAGGATAGGAAAAGGATAGGAAAGGAATAGGAAAGGATAGGAAAGGATAGGAAAGGATAGGAAAGGATAGGAAAGGATAGGAAAGGATAGGAAAGGATAGGAAAGGATAGGAAAGGATAGGAAAGGATAGGAAAGGATAGGAAAGGATAGGAAAGGATAGGAAAGGATAGGAAAGGATAGGAAAGGATAGGAAAGGATAGGAAAGGATAGGAAAGGATAGGAAAGGATAGGAAAGGATAGGAAAGGATAGGAAAGGATAGGAAAGGATAGGAAAGGATAGGAAAGGATAGGAAAGGATAGGAAAGGATAGGAAAGGATAGGAAAGGATAGGAAAGGATAGGAAAGGATAGGAATGTATATCGAAAGTATAGGACAGAATAAGAAAGGAGAGGAAAGGATAGGAAAGGATAGGAAAGGATAGGAAAGGATAGGAAAGGATAGGAAAGGATAGGAAAGGATAGGAAAGGATAGGAAAGGATAGGAAAGGATAGGAAAGGATAGGAAAGGATAGGAAAGGATAGGAAAGGATAGGAAAGGATAGGAAAGGATAGGAAAGGATAGGAAAGGATAGGAAAGGATAGGAAAGGATAGGAAAGGATAGGAAAGGATAGGAAAGGATAGGAAAGGATAGGAAAGGATAGGAAAGGATAGGGGATAGGAAAGATAGAAGGATAGGAAAGGATAGGAAAGGATAGGAAAGGATAGGAAAGGATAGGAAAGGATAGGAAAGGATAGGAAAGGATAGGAAAGGATAGGAAAGGATAGGAAGGATAGGAAAGGATAGGAAAGGATGGAAGGATAGGAAAGGATAGGAAAGGATAGGAAAGGATAGGAAAGGATAGGAAAGGATAGGAAAGGATAGGAAAGGATAGGAAAGGATAGGAAAGGATAGGAAAGGATAGGAAAGGATAGGAAAGGATAGGAAAGGATAGGAAAGGATAAGGAAAGGATAGGAAAGGATAGGAAAGGATAGGAAAGGATAGGAAAGGATAGGAAAGGATAGGAAAGGATAGGAAAGGATAGGAAAGGATAGGAAAGGATAGGAAGGATAGGAAAGGATAGGAAAGGATAGGAAAGGATAGGAAAGGATAGAGGAAAGGATAGGAAAGGATAGGAAAGGATAGGAAAGGATAGGAAAGGATAGGAAAGGATAGGAAAGGATAGGAAAGGATAGGAAAGGATAGGAAAGGATAGGAAAGGATAGGAAAGGATAGGAAAGGATAGGAAAGGATAGGAAAGGATAGGAAAGGATAGGAAAGGATAGGAAAGGATAGGAATGTATATCGAAAGTATAGGACAGAATAAGAAAGGAAGGAAAGATAGAAAGGATAGGAAAGGATAGGAAAGGATAGGAAAGGATAGGAAAGGATAGGAAAGGATAGGAAAGGATAGGAAAGGATAGGAAAGGATAGGAAAGGATAGGAAAGGATAGGAAAGGATAGGGAAAGGATAGGAAAGGATAGGAAAGGAAAGGAAAGGATAGGAAAGGATAGGAAAGGATAGGAAAGGATAGGAAAGGATAGGAAAGGATAGGAAAGGATAGGAAAGGATAGGAAAGGATAGGAAAGGATAGGAAAGGATAGGAAAGGATAGGAAAGGATAGGAAAGGATAGGAAAGGATAGGAAAGGATAGGAAAGGATAGGAAAGGATAAGAAAGGATAGAAAGGAATAGAAAGGATAGGAAAGGATAGGAAAGGATAGGAAAGGATAGGAAAGGATAGGAAAGGATAGGAAAGGATAGGAAAGGATAGGAAAGGATAGGAAAGGATAGGAAAGGATAGGAAAGGATAGGAAAGGATAGGAAAGGATAGGAAAGGATAGGAAAGGATAGGAAAGGATAGGAGGAATAGGAAAAGGATAGGAAAGGATAGGAAAGGATAGGAAAGGATAGGAAAGGATAAAAATAGGAAAGGATAGGAAAGGATAGGAAAGGATAGGAAAGGATAGGAAAGGATAGAAAGGATAGGAAAGGATAGGAAAGGATAGGAAAGGATAGGAAAGGATAGGAAAGGATAGGAAAGGATAGGAAAGGATAGGAAAGGATAGGAAAGGATAGGAAAGGATAGGAAAGGATAGGAAAGGATAGGAAAGGATAGGAAAGGATAGGAAAGGATAGAAAGATAGGAAAGGGATAGGAAAGGTAGGAAAGATAGAAAAGGATAGGAAGAAATAGGAAAGGATAGAGAATAGATAGGAAAGGATAGGAAAGGTAGGAAGGGATAGAAAGGATAGGAAAGGATAGAAAGGATAAGAAAGATAGGAAAGATAGAAAGTATAGGAAGGATAGAAAGATAGGAATAGAAGAAGGATAGGAAAGGATAGAAAGGATAGGAAAAGGATAGGAAAGAAGAAGATAGAAAGGATTAGGAAAGGATAGGAAAGGATAGGAAAGGATATGAAAGGAATGAAGGATAGGAAAGGATAGAGAAGATAGGAAAGGATAGGAAAGGAAGAAAAGGATAGGAAAGGATAGGAAAGGATAGGAGATAGAAGAAAAGATAGGAAAAAAAAGGATAGGAAAGGATAAAGGAAAGGATAAAAGGAGAAGGATAAAGGAAAAAAGGATAGAAAGGATAGGATAGAAGGATATAGGAAAGGATAGGAATAGGATAGGAAGATAAAAGGATAGGAAATGGAAAATAGGAAAGGATAGGGAAAGGATAGGAAAGTAGAGATAGGAAAGGATAGGAAAGGATAGGGAAAAAGGATAGGTAAAAGGATATAGGAAAGGATAGGAAAGGATAGATGAAAGGATAGGATTATAGAGAAGAAGAATGAAAGGATAGGAATGGATAGGAAAGGATAGGAAAGGATAGGAAAGGATAGGAAAGGATAGGAAAGGATAGGAAAGGATAGGAAAGGATAGGAAAGGATAGGAAAGGATAGGAAAGGATAGGAAAGGATAGGAAAGGATAGAAAGATAGAAAGGATAGGAAAGGATAGGAAAGGATAGGAAAGATAGAAAGGATAGGAAAGGATAAGGAAAGATAGAAAGGATAGGAAAGGATAGAAAAGATAGGAAAGGATAGGAAAGGATAGGAAAGGATATGGAAAGGATAGGAAAGATAGGAAAGGATAGAAAGGATAAAGGATAGGAAAGATGAAAGATAGGAAAGGATAGGAAAGATAGGAAAAGGATAGGAAAGGATAGGAAAAGGATAGGAAAGGATAGGAAAGGATAGGAAAGGATAGGAAAGGATAGGAAAGGATAGGAAAGGATAGGAAAGGATAGGAAAGGATAGGAAAGGATAGGAAAGGATAGGAAAGGATAGGAAAGGATAGGAAAGGATAGGAAAGGATAGAAGGATAGAAAGGATAGGAAAGGATAGGAAAGATAGAAAGATAGGAAAGGATAGGAAAGGATAGGAAAGGATAGGAAAGATAGAAAAGGATAGAAAGGATAGGAAAAGGATAGGAAAGGATAGAAAGGATAGAAAGGATAGGAAAGGATAGGAAAGGATAGGAAAGGATAGAAAGATAGAAAGATAAAAAGGATAGGAAAGGATAGGAAAGATAGGAAAGGATAGGAAAGGATAGGAAAGATAGAAAGGATAGAAAGGATAGGAAAGGATAGGAAAGGATAGGAAAGGATAGGAAAGGATAGGAAAGATAGAAAGATAGAAAGGATAGGAAAGGATAGGAAAGGATAGGAAAGGATAGGAAAGGATAGGAGGATAGAAAGGATAGGAAAGGATAGGAAAGGATAGGAAAGGATAGGAAAGGATAGGAAAGGATAGGAAAGGATAGGAAAGGATATGAAAGGATAGGAAAGGATAGGAAAGGATAGAAAGAAGAAAGATAAAAGGATAGGAAAGGATAGGAAAGAAGAAAATAGAAGGATAGGAAAATAGGAAAATAGGAAAGGATAGAAAAAAAAAAAGAAAAAGAAAGATAGGAAAGGATAGAAAATAAAAATATAATATAAAAATAAAAATAAAAAAAAAATAAAAATATAAAAAAAAAACAGAGAAAGGTACAGTCACACGAACGACAACAATTTTTTCTTTGCCGGCTTCTGTGATTGTTTAATGTAAATGGTGTCCGCAATGAAATGCTACGATTTTCTTTATCACTGTTTATTCTCGGATTTCTGTTTTTATGAAATTTACCTCTATATATACGTTATACGTTATTGATGTGGCCGTTGCCTGCAATCTTTCGGGATTTGCGGCTTTGCATTATTCTGTTTCTTTTAGTGAATATTTGTCGCTAATCTTTGTATTGCTCCTTTTATGCACATCATCCATATAAGTATTGTAGTGATGATTGCGTTTATTCCTTTTCTGGCTGTTCTTGTGTCGCTCTCGTTGATAGTTTTTCGGTTGCAGGTTTGATTCTAGGCGTATTTAGACTTTCTTTTCGTCCTTTTGGTGTTTTTGTTTTAATTTCTCTTTTGTTGAGTTCACTACCTGCAATTTTTGTTACCAATAATACGTTTATTACCCCTAGTTGTAAAAGTGTGACCCTGATTTCGAGGTCGTCGTCTAAGGATTGTCCTTCGTGTTGTAGGTATAATGGGAATTCATATGGTATTCTTTTTTTTACTTCACACTCCTTGGTAGTAATGTAGAAGTCCTTTTCTATCGGTTCGACATCCAGTGTTATAATTTTTAAACTGTACTTTTCTATCGTTTCGGCTGCCCATTCTGCATGTTTCCATTTCCTGATGATTTCTCTGAATTGTTCAGGGTGCCAAACATAAATTCCTCTGTACTCTTCTATCTCCTTTACGGTATTCGGTTGGTTTTCTATTCTATTACATAATTCGACTAGCCACTTTGCCAGGTCTGTTACTGTTCGTCTTTGATTTTTTTTGCCTGTTCTTAGTAATACAGCTAACTCTTGGCACTTTTGAGTTTCTGTTAATTTTGTCAACTCTTTCTCTACCGAGTCATCCATATCCGTAGGTAGATATCTTGTTCCGGGGATTCGTTTTTTGAGTACATTGATTCGTGGTCTTGCCTTCTTCTTTTGGACTCGTAGTTTCATTTCTTTTTCAGTTTCTATTTCGATCGTAATGTATATCTCGTCATTTTTCACAAATTGCGCTGTTTCTCCTGTTATGTATTTTTTAAATAAAAATTGTGGTACTCCCCATGCTACGTTTTTTGTGGATCTTGGTTTCTGGCTTATTGCTGATCTTGGTTCTACTCCTAATTTTCCGCTGTGTCGTCATTCCCATTGTCCGGGTTTAGCTATCAAAATTACTGTTTTCCTATTGAATAGCCATTCTAGCTTTCAGTCGTATCTTCCTCGTGCTTAAAGGAAAAATACGGATAAATATTTCCCTTTTGCTACTCCGTCTTTGTTAGGATACACTCTTAATTTCATACGGTATCCTCCAATTTCCATATAGAATTGATGGCTTGTTAGGCTGGTGATTTTTCCTTCCTCGGCCGATTTTACTTTTTCTGCCCATTCACTTATTTTCCATGTATATGGTGCTAATCGGGCTCGATTGTTTATTTCCTCATCTTCCTCTGTTTGCCATTTGATTTCTTTTATTATTTCTTCTGGTAAGTCTTCGTATGGATCATCTTCGTCTAGTTCCAAGGTTATTTCGTTGGCGGTCTCTTCTGGTTCTTCACCTGGAATTTATTTTCTCCATTTGGGTTCCGTTTTCTCCGTTTTCCACTTCCATTTTTTCTCATCTTCGTCGTACACCTTTTTCCATGGTGTCGATCGACAGCATGAGTCGTCTATGGGCTGTAATTTTGTGTTCAGCTTGGCATCTTGTCTCCATACTTTATATATCGTTAATAATTGGTCCATTTTTCTCTTCATCTCCTCTTGGATTTCTCGGATCTGCTGTTCCTTTTTTGTTCTCGTGGTCCGATTTATCGTTTGTGGTACATTATTACTACGTCTTCCACCATTCCGTCATCACTGCTTTCTATTATTTATTGAATGATTTCTTGGTTTATTCGTCGATATAGTTCGTGTATTTGACAATCGGGATCTACTAATATTTCTTTTGTTTCATCCTTGGGTAATTTTATCCTTATCTTTATCGGTTAGTCTCCTCTCATGTCCCTTTGTCGTTCTCCGTATTTAGCTATCAGCTCGTCCGTTCTTTCGTTGTCGAATCTCATAATGTCTGTGTCTCTTACATCTTCTACAAACATCTTCATTGAAGTTGGTCTAGTTAAAGATAATCTGTTAATGTATTTTCTTGCTTGGTCTATGGCTTGTTCCGTCATTTTAATTTGATTTTGCCTCATTATTTTCTGTTTTTCTTTTTCCAGTCCTAGTTGTATTTCTTTGGTGTATATCATTTGAATTTTCTGCCGTATTTCTATTGCCATTAATTCGGTTTCATCATTATCTAATGTTACTACGTTTATTCCGTCTGGCCATGTTAGTGCATCCGCAAGATGTATATCTCGCTTTATTTTCCTTCCCCTGCAATATAGTGGTCTATTTTTATAGCTAGCTCCTAGTTTTTCTACTACCCATTCGTATAATTCGTTAGTACTTTAGCCTCTTGTTGCTATTATTTGTCTTGGTATCTCTTGGTGGTCGATAACCACTTGATATTCGACTCTATCATATTCTTTCAAGTTCTCTTGATATCTTTTTATCATGTTCCTCCATGACGCTGTAAACGTACCATTATCTTGTTGGTATCCTTTCGCGATTAGCTTCATTATTCTACTGTAGGTTGTTGTATCCTTAAGGTTTATAAACATCTGGTTTCGGTCTACTTCTTCTACTATCTCGTTAATTTCTCCTAATATTTTTGTTTCATCCTCTCTTGGTACATTTGTCTCCATTTCTTCTATTTCTATTTTCGGTTCATCTTTATTTTGTTTATTTTCTTTACATGATTGGAATATTTCTCCTCCCAGACTGCTTATTTCACTTTCGTCTTCATCTGTTTGATCGTCTGGTATTCCTCTTAGCATTTTGATATGTGGTCGTTCTTCTTCTTTTCATTGTCTTTGTTGGTCCTTTTGTTTGAAACCATATTTCTTTTATTTTGTTTTCGATTTGTTCCTCTCTTCTGATTCTTGCTTCTATTTTTTGTAGTAGTATCCTCTGGATTCGAATTTTCGTTATTATTAGTTCCGATACCTTTTTTTCTCTTTTTCGTTTGGCGTTGGTGCTTCTTGAGCATCGCTTTGCTGTTCTAATCCTTGTTCTCGTTCTATCTCTTTAACTCCTTCTCCCATTTTGTGTAATAGTGCTTTCTTTGCTAATACTTCTATTTTCTACTCTAATGCTTGTTCCTGGTCTATTCTCTTTATTCCTTCGTCCAATTTCTGTATTAGTTCCCTCTTTTTTAATTGGTCCTTTTCTTGTTCTAGAGCTTCTTCTTGCTCCATTTTTTTGAGTACGTTATCTAATTTTTGCACTAGTGCTTCTCTCGTAAGTAATTCCATTTCATACGATAGTGTTTCTTCACTTTGTTTCTCCGTTATCATCATTTCTGTTTGTTATATTTCTTGGGTTTCAGGTTCATCTAATTTCCCAGTTGTCGTTTCCTTTTGTTGTCGACGTCTTTGTTTCTCCTCTTCTGCAAATTCTTTGATTGCTTCTATCTTTTCCATTTTGTTTAATTCATTTATCCTTTCTTTGATTATCATCTCGTCTCCCCCTTCGTTCTCAACACACTGCTCCGCAGTGTGGGTTTCTTCTGGGGCTTCTATTCTCATCATATTAATTCTTCGCGGGGTTTGTTTTCTATTTTCCCATCTTTGTTGAATTTCCTTGGTTTCTTCTGTTTGCAATCTCTGCCATTCGGCTTGTTGTTGCTCTTGATATTCTTTTGTTCGTCGTTCCTGAATCTCCTCATTGCTTCTCATTACGTTAATTCGTTGCTGTTGTATATTGGAGGGCATCTGTTGCATCATCTCCTTCAATTCTATGGGCATTCGTTGTAACGTTTCTCGTAGCATGCCGATTTCTTTCATTACGCTGATTTGTGGGTTTCCTGTAAGGTTGTTGGTCCTTTGTTGATTCGGTCCTCGCCTCATGTTGCAGTTTCTTGCGAGATGTCCCCATCTCTATCCACACCCAAGGATAAACCCAACAAGCACTGGTCATGGAGATCTGAGCGCGCAAAACGACGGGCGGCTCAAGTTCGAGATCTGAAATCTTAAATATAGACAAATTACCCTGTATTGCTTAATAAATGTTTTGAGAATGGTGTTCATAGCGTTACTAAATACAACTTGAGTATGATACTCCAACTTAGAAATAAGAGACGATCACAAAAACGAAAATATTTCAGCATGGGACCAAAGGAAGGAAATCGCACATATGCCTTCTAACGGTAGTGCGTTTGACCTAGCTTGAGGTCGGGCCAGAGCAGTTCCAACATGGCACTCACCTTTGGCGATCTTAATGCCGATGGTTACATTACCAACGTTGCTTAGCGACGGGTAACCATTGGGGGGCAAGAAAATATTACATTTGGGGTCAAGGTTAATGAAACCATAAACCCCACATTATGTACACTACTAAAACATAATTATTATACACGATGTAAAAATCAGACATCTTTGAATAAAACAAAAATAAGTCTAGATTAAAACACAAATCAGAGTCTATCAAAATCTATCTGTTATTTAATTATTAGGATTTATAAGAATTGTATTAGATTGCGATTTGACTTGAAGCTCTGAAGATTGCGCCGATCTATTTAGGCTCGGTTCTCACTACATATATATATATATTTATGCAATATTATTTTTGTAATTCTTATAGTATTTGTTTACCTCGAATGTTAGATGAGTCTTCCCTCATCATCCAAAATCAGTTTTCATTATGATTTTTTCCTTGATTATTATTAAGCCTTGCAATATCAACTGCTAACTGGCGACAAGGACTCAAACTAGACAAACCACAAATGCCTTATATATAAATTTCTTCAAAATCATGCCAAATTCCTTCATTATTTTATCCATTGTCGAATTTGCTAATCACACACATAAATTACTTATTGATTATTTACTATTGTCATTTGGTGAAATATTAAATTTTAAAAATAAATATTAAAAAACAAATTTTATTATTGAAAAGTAGACGGAACCAATTCCTGCAGGAAGAAAGCATTAATTTTAGTGACCTCCCTAATATATTTTTCCTTGGTAATCATAATGTCGTGAAAGACAACCCATCCGGGCTGCCGGTCAAATAACGCACTGGATGGGTGAATGTATACAATCTGGTTGTCAGCGATCGTTCTGTATCCGTTTCCAGGCTCCTTGCGAGCTGCATTCCTTCGAAAATAATATAAAGAAATCGTGTTTTGAGCTTCGACAATTCTGTTGCCGCAGGAAACGATTTTCAACTGACACCGAATCATGATTTCAACCAATTGATTGCGAATGTTTTGCGCTTGTTTCATTGTCGAATAGCGAATGAAATTGGTTTCACACCAGCCTTTGCTGTATTGATTATCCCGCCACAATATGTAAATGTACAACAATGTGATATGGTCTCCTTGGGGACGATTCAATTCCTGTTTCTTTTGATTCGCTTCGCTAATCCGATTGGCTGGTTTCTCAAAAACATTCTGAACGCAAAGCATCGCTACAATTGTCAGGATTTCCTCGGAACAATTCTTAAATGATGACATGATGAGGATTTTCGATAGAATCGGATCGAGAGGGAATGCCGACATCGATTTGCCTAATTCCGTGAGACTGCCCGATTCATGCAATGCACCAATATCCGTCAGTTCCTTCATTGCTTCGCGCAGTCGATCGCGACCAGGTGGGTTGATAAAATCGAAATTCTCGACGTCTATAACTCCAATTGATTTTAATTGTAAAACGGTATTTGCGAGATTGGCTCTTTGGATTTCGGGGACTGAATATTCCAGCATCTTTCTGTACTTTTTCTCACTGAATAATCGGTAACAAACACCTTTGCCGACTCGACCAGCTCTACCGGCCCGTTGGTCAGCTTGTGCTCGGGAGACATCTGTTGTTATCAGCTGATCAATACCCAACATGTGATTGTAGACTTTTAGTTTAACTAATCCCGGATCAATAACATATATTATTCCTTCAATCGTTAAACTTGTTTCCGCAATATTTGTAGCAACGACAACTTTTCTACAATGTTTCGGAGTTGGCTGAAATATTTTTGACAATTCTTTTTTTACTAAAGCTGAATAAGCTGGAAGAATTAAAAGATCGGGAAGGTTTCTGTCGGAATATCGATTCTGTTTTTTAATCATATTACAGCAAGCTTCGATTTCTTCTTGGCCAGGGAGAAATACAAGAATATCACCTAGTTTGTGTTTTTTATGAATTTTCATTACTTTTGTAACAACTTCATCAATATATTCACTTTCGGATTTCTTGAATTTTATTTTAACTTGATATAATCTACCTGGTATTTTAAATATTTCAGCATCATAAAAATATTTAGAAAATTCTTCAGCATGAAGAGTGGCAGACGATATAATCAATTTTAAATCTTTACGCATCTTTATCAAATCCTTGAGAATACCGAATAAAGCATCGGTTTGGATTGTTCTTTCATGAGCTTCATCAATCATAATTACCGAGTAGTTTTTTAAAAGTGGGTCGCTTTGTATTTCTCTAATTAAAACTCCGTCGGTCAGATAATGGATTTTTGTAGAAGAACTAGTGAAGTTTTCGAAACGAATAGAGTAACCCACTATTTCACCCAACTGTGAATTCAATTCTTCACTAACACGGTTAGCGAGAGAAATTGCCCCAACACGTCTTGGCTGAGTACATGCAATATTCCTTTTAGATGCATACCCTTCATTATACAAATACTGAGGAATCTGGGTAGATTTACCACAACCAGTATCTCCAGTAACAATAAGTATTTGGTTTCTTTCGATTACACTTAATAAATCAACTTTACATTTGTAGACTGGCAACGATTTTTGAATTTCTTTGATAGAAACCTTATGGTCCTTGACTTTTTTTAATTTATAATTAGAAAATTCATATTCATTGTTGTATCCTTTACGTTTTTTATTAATATTCATATCTAGGTAAAATAATAATCTATCTGAACTAAATTAGTAATTAATTATGAATAATAAAATATTAACTATTATTAACAATGAAAAGTAAATATTCAAACAAATATTGAATTAATTTCTTACTACTTTTCCTCTTAAAAAACTTGAATGAAAATACTTAACTAATTACTCTCCTGGCGCTTGTACTTGATATTATAAAGCATTATAAAGTTAAATTAAATAAGTTTATAGTAAGTAATCCTAGACCAAAAATGCATATAAATAATGAATAAAAAAGGAAACTAATTAAAATTATTAGCTTTAAAAATAGAAGTTGAATGATTTAGAAATTTCAAAAATATGGTTTGGTATTTTTAAAGTCTCCCCATATGTATGAAGGTAAATGTTGGCAAAATTTTAACAATTTTTCTGAAAACAGTTTGTAATGTCGATTAAAATATTGTGTGGGGTTAGTGGTGCGGATGACCTTCACCCCAAGACATACAAAATATTTGACGCCCGCCAATGGTCACCCGTTGCTGGGTAACGTTGGAACTGTAACCACTGGTCACAGGACCTCCAAAGGTGAGTTCCGATATCAGAGCTGCTAAGGTTTAGTCATATGTCGGGTTCAGCGAACTGCCTTTAGAAGGCCTAGGTCCGTCTTATCTTTCAGGTCCCTCTATTACTTCCTCTCTCGTTATACTCGTATATTACATTCACTCGTAAATAACAATATAATGTTGGGCCAGCATACAAATAGCTTTGAGAATTGTTTAAATGCATCAGTAATACAGCACGAAAACCCAGCACCAAGATAACTGAAAATACAATATTCAACACCAACTAAACACTTTAAAATCTGAGAGAATATAAATAAATATAAAATCAAAAACATAAAAGTAAAATAAAATAAATACAAAATGCATCAAGAACCGCACGAAATTCACATAAAAAATAACATCGACCGTAAAATGACCATTTATATAAATGTAAAAATTAATGAATTAAATGTGCAGGGAACTGATGGGTCCTTAAAACTAATTACACTATCGCACTTCTTGTTATTTACTATTCTCGCTCGCTTGTGCAACGAAATCAATTCTAATCCCGGCTGAGCCCCCAAAATTATGCTGGGCACTGATGGGTCCTTAAAATAGTTTTGAACTGCCTAAGGGTTATTATCCCCCACCTAGCGCCTGCATAAGAATTTGAACCGCTAGTCACCCGTCAGAAATGACGTTGGTACTGTGAACTAGTGGGTGGAAGGTTAGCAAAAGGTGAGCTCCTTCTCAAGAACTGCTAATGCCCTAACCCCCCTCGGGTCCATGAGCTGTCATAGAAGACTTCATGCTCTTACTTAATCGGTCCTCCTTTCATCTATCTATCTAATTAACAGTTTATCTAACCATTAGTTCACTCCGTTTTCCCATATTCAACAACTTCAATCACATCCACACGTCAATAACAAATTCAACATTAAGTTAACAAGTTATATTAAAATAAATAAACAATTAACATCTATAAATTACACGATTAATAAGTTATTCACATCTATTAATTAAGTCAAGTTAAGTACATAATTGCATAATCAAAACCCATTGGCATCTAAGATATGCCCCAATAGGCGAGCACGATTTAGCCTAAACTGCCGCCCCCTCTCTCTTTTGTTTGGCCGGTTCTTCTTGCGATTCCTTTTCGGCAACTATTCTGATGCATGTGGGGGGCCTGATATTATGTTTCCTATGTCAGCGTCTTTTCCGGTGGCATTCCTCACCACTATTGCTTGTTGTTCTTCAGACAGGTGGACACCACTCTGCGGGAGACCTGTCCGGATGTTATCCCTCAACCTCCATTCTGCTACCTGTTTTTCTAGCTCCTGGGCCTTCTGTTCGGCCGACCGCAGGGCTTCGTCCTTCTGAGTTAACTGAGTCTTCAAGGTGTCAATTTCTACCCTCAACTTGGTTGCCGCTTCGGGGCGAAGCCATGTCTGCTCCATGTAGCGGCACTTCCGCACCATGGCCTCTGCCCTCTGGGTTTGTGCTATTGCGGTTTGATGGTAGCCGGCTATGTCTCTTCGGAATTGTTCTAGAGTTTTCCTATGTGGATCCACTAAACAAAATTAATTTTTAACTTTATTTTTATTATTCTCTATTTCATGCATAATAAGTATTAATGTAGTAATATATTTTAATCATTTTTAATACAACAAACAATTATGTCATCTGGATGGGGGGAAGGATGGGTATGTCCTTTTCTACTTATATGTCTTAACGGAACCTATTGGTTTTTTATGATCAATTAATTATAGCAGGCATTAGCAACGATAATGTTGACAATACCTGTGATAACCAAGGGTAGGTACATAATTCACTATATTATCAACCTCATAATAACAATATGAAATTTAAATTTTTCTATTTAAAAAGTTAATTTACCAAATTTAAATTTATTAGCTTCAAATATAAAAATTTCTATTTCAAATTACCCTAAAATGGTTTACAAACTTTTTATTGTAAAATAGTATTAAAAATTATTTCTCCAACAATTTAAATTTTATTATTTTGTTTTGTTGCATTAAAACAATTCATCTTTTGCTTTTCACTCGTTGCCATAGCAACGAGTCAACAATCGGCAAATTCCCAAGGTTATAAAATTCTGTATCCTTTTTAATTATTATTTTAGAGATTTTAGGTTCCCCTACTGAAATCAAAGCTTCCGTGATGATCCATTTCAACTTCTACACTTTCTTTCAGGTATGATCTTTAAGATATAATCTATTTTATTTATCATTAAGATTATCGAACGCCCAGAAATGAGCCGCAACGGAAACTCTGAAAATTTTAATTTATCTATGGGAAAATATTTTCCGTTATTTTTGATAGTAATTTTATACATAAATAAAACTTGTTTGTTATGATTCTTGGTTAAATTGCATGTTTGTAACAGTTTTTCATTGATAATTAATAGATTAATAATAATAATAATATTAACGATAGGTTGTCAATAATTTTTGATAACAATGATAATAATAATAATAATAATTTGGTGCTTAATCCAAATGATAATAATAATAATAACAATAATAATTTTATTTCTACAATAACAATCACTGTAGCATGTCTAACATGCATAATAACAATAATAATATTTTAATAATAATAATAATAATATGATTCCTGACGACAGGAATAACAATGTTGTAATAATAATAATAACAATTACAATAACAGTAGTATTTTAATAATAGTAATACTAGAAGTATACTGGGCAATTTATGGCAACTAATGATACTATATAGTTTGAGGGATGACAATAATGTGTTAATAATATTAATAATAACGATGATAATAATAATGATAATATTATTTTAGCAATAATAATAATAATAAGAAGAAGAAGAAAATATTACTACTAATGATAGTAAGATTAATAATAATAATGATAATAATATTGATAATGACAATATCCGGATCATTCTAAGGATAATGATCTGACTCCAATGATATCGTGTACCGACATTAATGGTACTATATAGTTTATAAATATAATAATACTGTACTATAATATTAATAATAATAATAATAATACTAATAATAATAATATTATTTCAATGAAAATAATAATAATAATAATAACATTAATAATGATAACAATATTTCAACAACAACAATAGCAACAATAATAATAATGATAATAATAATAATAATATTGCTCCGTAATTAATAATGATTTTAGCAATAAAAATGGTAAGGAAATAATAATACTAATGATATTATGAGTAGTTAATAACTTTAATAGTAAAATGGGTGGGTTTAAATATATAGCCGAAATAATAAAATTATGTAACCGACAATAATAACAATGATAAAAATTTTTATTAAAAATAACAGTAGGGTTATAAAATAATATATTTAATAGTAATAATAATTATTAAAAATAAATGAAATCAATAATAAAATTTTTTATGATGATAATAATAAACATGAGAGATACGTCAATAGTTGTTTTGCAGATTATGAGACGTGGATTCGATTTTATGAAATGAACGGCGTTCGATGTCTAGGTAACGAGTAACGTACAGTTTTTGGGTAACATTCAAAATCGACTTTAACACGTAAATTTGATACGAAAATGCGATCTATGGCCGATTTAACTTCCTAATGTGATTAATCGCAAATTTTAATGAGCTATATAATATTTTTATACTGGAATAAAATTTGTTGATCACACCAAAAAGTTCTTTCTGATTCTTCTATATGCTAGTCTGTATATTTTTCATTTGTTGTGATATAAACTTTATATTTAACCTTTCCCAGGACCTCAACACTACTCTTTCGAGGGTCGGGCGATAGGATTTAGGAAGGGGAGAATACTGGGCAGGCCTGGTTACTACCGGCACCGCGGCTTCCCCCACTAACGACCGGTTCGATCCGGGGTATCGAAAATAAAACACTTTCATTTTATTAACTTGAATGCATGTAAATCTATTATGTCGATTAAATTTGGTTTCAATATGCTTTTTAAGATTTAATTCTTTTATGATGGAAGTTCAGCGATTACGTCGAATTCTTCGATCAAAAAAAAATATTTTTCCTTTAAAGCTTAGATGAAATAAATGAAGAATAAAAATCATAATAATCATTTCGTATTGTCATATCATATATACAAAATAAATAAAATAAAATAAAATAAAATTACTTCGTTGCAATGACTAAAAATAATGTTTGGTAAAATGAGTAATGACTAAAATGCATTAAATTTTGCTTAGCCAGCATCGCCTTTTATACCATGATTGTTTGTGTGTGTTTTGATGCAGTAAAACAAGGAATTTCTCGAATATTCCAAAATTAATAAAATTTTTATTCTTTTTGATTTAAATTTAAATTTTTACCTTTTTTGACTCAAAATTTTTTTTTAATTTTTATTTATTTTAATTTTCCTTAAATTTCCGTTTTTAAGTAATTTTAAATTTTCTGCTCAAAATCACACAGGCGTTATCGTGCTGGCTAAACAAAAGTAAAAGAAAAAAGGTTTTTATCAGTTTTTGCCCAACATAAAACACTCCGGGGCCAGTTAAAATTGCGACCCGCAATTACATACTCAAGATATTGAAGGATAATAAGAAAACTTTACACTATGCACGATTACAGTCGTGACTTATACATATACATAAAAGTGATTCATAATAGCATGCACAAAATTAAAAGTATCGATAGGATAGTCTGATAATCAAAATCATAGGATCACAAATATCATTGAATAGTCTAATTTGATGATCATTGTCGTCTTGCTGCTCGTAGTGGGATTGATTTGGATTGGATTGGGTTTCGAAGGGGTTGAATCATCTAGGTCGGTTTTATCAGATTGAATTGTACTGGCGAGGAAGATTAGGTTTTTGGATTAATGGGATTGTGTTTTGACGAACGAGAGATTTGAGAGATTCGATTATTTGGTTGGATTGTAGGGTTGTAGGTATTATTGAATTTGAGTTTTTTGAAGAACGAAAGATTGAAGAGATTCGATTATTGGATTGGATTGTAGGGTTGTAGGTATTATGATTTTGAGTTTTAAAGTAAATCTGGGACATTATATTGGGACAATCAACTGGTTTTATTGTTGAGGATTCAATTTTGGGTTTACCTCCGATTCGGACCATTCAGTATCGACTTCTGGCTCTACTTTTATCTCGTGGCCCATTATTGATCGGAGAATTCTTGTTAACTCTTCTTTTCTTCGATAGGTGACGGTTAATAGGGTTTGTAGGCTTTTCGATTTCGGCTGATTGTTGGATGTTTTCTTTGATTTTGTTCTTTCTTTGGAGTTCTAGTATTTTTTCTCTCTTCAACCGGATGTTTCTCTGATGGTTGATTCTCCATTGGGTTTGTTGGGTTAGTTTTCGGTCTTGTCGTTTGATAATTTTCGTTAACTTTCGGATTTCTCTCCCCAGGGATCGTTTTTTCTCGTGGTTTCTTTCGTTTTTATTTTCCAGCTTTGTGAGGTACTCTTGATTGACTTTGGTCAGTTCTTTCAGTCGATAGGATTCATTCTTCCAGTAATCTTCCAGTATTTCATTTACTGTTCGTAGGATTGACTGTCTTTTGATTTCATCATTTTTGAATTGCTCACCTCTGAGGCTCGTTTTCGTTTCTGTGAGTTCTTTTCTTAGTATTCTCAATTGCTTCTGACTTTTATTATTCTGATATTGCAATCGATTTACCTCAGCCTCTTGCTGTTTGAGTTGGTGACATAATCCTTCTTGCTCTTGCTTCCATTTTCTTCTGTAGAAGTCTAGAGGGTCTTCATTTAGAGGTTGAGGATCTCCTTGGGGTTTCGATAGGATTGCTGGTGGGTTTATTCTTGTCGTTTTGTTGTTGCATCTTCCTCATGGGTTCCAGTAATTCATCTCTATAATATTTTTGGATTAAGTATTCGGTTTCAATCAATATAGGTATTCATAAAAGTTTTATTTTAATTCAAAGTTTTTATCAGCTTCACAAAACGGTTTTATAGTTCCAGAATATGACGAAATTTCTATTTATTACGGTAACACGATAACATAGTGGAAAACTCTTTCAATGTAACACACTGTTTGCTAATAAGACGTACTCGTTGCAGGAAGAAAGTATTCGATATTCATCTTCTGTGACTTTTTCCCAAATAAGTGGCAATTCAGATGTGGATTCCAAAACTTCTAAGGTCATCAGATTTTTTTTTAAATCTTTATACATATTCTCTTTGTTTTTTTTGTTTTTTTTTTGTTTTTTTTTTTTTTCTTCAAATACGTTTTATACACTTTTTACACTTTGAACTCTCAATTAATTACACCCAGGTTTTGTCTTGGCTGGCGAAACCTCCACTGTTTTCCGTTGGCGGTACTGGAATTACTGGCAGCAGTATCATTGGCGGTTTATTTCTCAATTGCATTATTTCCGTCCATAGCTCTGCCGATATTTCCACTTCATCAGCCAACAAACATGCCAAGTAATTTGAATTTTCCAATAGATTTTCTATCTTATTTTCACATTCTGTCAACATTTCTTTCCTTACTACTATCTCTTCATGTGCCTTTTGAAATTTGGCTTTCCAGCAACGGGCTTGGTGGCAAATACATTAAACCTTATGTTCTAATTTTAACCGGTTTCTTTTTGCCGTTTCTTTGTCTGCTAACCAACGTCGCCTCACATCCATATGCTCCTCCTCGTAAAATCGTTCGGCTTCTATCTCTTGTTTTTCGACTTGAAATCTCAATTTGTGCTTTTGGACGAATTCTTGCTCGTACTTACGCTTCCAGTTTCTCGCCTGTGCCTTTATGTGCTCTAGCACTTTCTTTTGTTGTTCTTCTACGGGTTCTGGCACTTTAGTCTTTAGCCTTTGACCTCTTGCTTTACTAAGCTCCAACTTGCATTTTTCCCATTTTTCGGTAATGGCTTTACAGCGATCTCTTTCGCTATCCCATTCCTGCTTGTAAAACTTTTCATCATGTGCTTCTTGCTTTGTTTTCCATTGCCTTGCTTGTCTCTCTAGCTGCATTGATCTGCATTGTTCTTGTAGGCTCACGTCACGAATTCTATTGTAGCTTGCTGTCAACCTTTCTTTTTCCTGCTTCCACTCGTCGCGCAATTGTTGTTGATTTTCTCGGATCCAGTGGTTCTGTGTTTTTAATTGTTCCACTCGGTCCTGCTTCTCTTGTAGTAATACGGCTAACTGGCGACGTCTTGCTTCTAGCCCGCAGATATAATCCTTCAGGTCATAAATTTCTTGCTCCAACTTTTCTTCCCTGGATTTGGTGCTGCGATTTCTTGTTCAAAGGTCTCTTGATCTATTTGTCTGTGATTTTTTAGAGTTGCTTCTTTAACTTCGAGCTCTAGGCTTTTTACTCCAAGTTCTGTTTCTCTGGCTTCTAGTCCTAAGCTTTTCATTTCTATTTCTAGAGTTTTTCTATTCATCTCCTCTTCCTTGGCTTTGAACAATATTTCGTAGATCTTTATTGCCATCTTTTCTGCTCCTAGTTGGCGATATTGGCTTTCAATCTCGGCTTGTCGTTCATCTGGGTCTGTTTGGCTGGCTTTGTTATTAGTTTCTTTTCGATTATTCATTTTCTAAATTAGTTAATTTAACATTGATTATCGACACGATTCTACTCTATGATATAATAATTCTACTTCTATACATCGATATGTTATAGGTTTTATTGGTTTATTTTCTGGCAATATAATAATTATAGTTTTTACAATAGTACCATTCACATACAATTTACAGTTTATATACAAGGTTTTTATGATCCTCTAAGGGCTGCTTTCTATAGATTCATACTCTTCCTCAAGCACAGGAGGATTTTCCATTCGATCGTACCACGCTAGGATTTCATTTGTTTGTTCTCTTCTCAGTCTCCTTATTTCTAACGCTTGCCATTGACTTTGTCTGGTGACTAGATCTCGTTGCGTCTCTAACTCCGCAATTCTTTGTTGCTGTTGTTCAATTATGGTTACATATATCATACTTCGATTTGTGATCTCGGTTAACATTGTCAGGGATTGTGTCCATTGTTCCCTGGACAGGTTTGCTACACGCGCTAAAAAATCGCACTGATCTCTCCATAATGGTTCTGCTGATGTTTCATTTGGACTGCTGATTGAATTTGGTTGTAATTGGGTGGAATTCTGGTTGATGTTGGGCTGCTCCTATAATGGTTTCGACGAATGGTCGTACTTCGGCTTGATGTCGGTGATTTCTTCTAGATAGATCCATTTCTGAAGATTTTCAATGAAGATTATATTAATTTCGACTTTTTTTTAAACTTTATTACATCAATGTTCATTTTTCACGTCTCACAATATACAATATACTTTAGATTATTCGTTTACGTACAATACTACTTTTATATAATATACACTATTTACACGGTCTCCTCCTCTCATTACACAAACGTTTCTTGGGGTCTCATACGCAATTGTCGTATGCCCCATATCTCTCATTATAAGTTTGTATACATCAATTTCACTAGGCCATCCTTGTGAGGCTTCTATTATGGGTAACTCTTTCATCCACAATCCACTTGAATATTGGCTTTGACTGGCTACTTCGTCATTATTCATTGTTTCTTCCAGTCTCTGAACGTTCTTAACGTGATATCATATTCAAATTTTTCTACCACTGGCCATTTTCTTCGTTTTCTTGGTTTTGGTTTGCATTTTTTAATGACTTTTCACTGCTGAATTAATATTAGTGTCATTATGATGCTTACTACCGTTAAAGTTATCCATATCATTTGATTGCGATTTTTGCTTCGTCTGTTTTCGCTGATTTCGTTGATTCCGTTAATTGTGGTTTCAGTTCTGATCTGAGCTTTCTGAATGCTTTGCGGAGTTGGTGGGCTTCCTCCATTGAAATATGTCCGTCATTTCCGTTAATGTTCATCTTTGCTCGATTTGTTGCCGTTTCAATTGTTGTTGTTCTCGTTTTTATTTCTGGTTAGGTGTTCCGGTAATATTATCGATTGTTTATACCTAGTCACTATTTGACATATTGGTCTGTTTCGCTTCTCTTTATACACGCATACTCTATAGATTCCACCTTTCTCTCTTGTTAAGAATTGGTGTTGTAGATACATTTCATCCCGTATTTTCCGCATTCGGTTTTAGTTTTCCGACCTTCTCTTCTCTTCCTTCATCTCTAATGCATACTTTAGTAATTCTTCCTCCGAATAGACTTCGAATTATAACTACATTCATATCTTTCCTGATCTGGCACTACCATTATTAGTACCTCTTTCTGGAATCCCTTATTCTAGAAAAGTGAGATCTTGTCTGTCTGTGCTTCTGCTTCTGGTATAGCTTTTGAGCCTTTGATAGTAGTTTCTCTGGGTTTTCTAGTCGAGTTGGTTTGATTTCTGCGATTTCCTTTCCTTTAAGTGTTTTCACTGCTACACATACCACTTTCCTTTATTTCTCCACATATCACGTGCATTGAATCCTCTGCTAGATTACCTCATAAATATGGTTGTTTCTTTCTTTAATCGCATTGACACGCATGCAGTTTCGATATTTCTCATGCATATTTGATCTACTCCCCTATCAACCATTGCTGTTCATAAGTACATGATTGATTCCTGGTATAACTTGAAATCGTACTCCTTTTGTTACTGCCATAATATCCTTACAAATGTTATCTTTTATTTTGCATGATGCCTGTTCTCTTCTTGAATGGTAAATTGATCATCATTGTCCATAGTAGTGAAGTTGCAACTATTCCCGAGTTTTCTGTTAGACGAATACATATTCCTTCTTTATTGTTCATCATTTTCAGAATAAACGCTTCGATTTCTCTTTTGACGCTTCCTTTAATACTCCATTCTGATTTTGCAACAGTTTTGATTATTTTTGGTATATTTTCTCTGCTCAATGTTTTGGCTTGGCTCACATATCATGCGTTTACGTTTTCTACACAAATTAGATAATCCATATTTTCAGCTAAATCGTCCCATTGATATTGCTGTTTTTGTTTATCTCACTTTTCTGCATTCCTTTTCATTATCAATACAAATTTGGTGGATTTGCTCGTTTCCTATATTCGTTATTTTTATTGCATCCACACTTGTTTCTACTTGAATTTTAATTTGTGTTTCTGTTGCGTTGCAGGAGTTGTGTTGATCACGTTTTATCCGTTCTTTTTATTTCACATCTGTGCTCTTTATGCCCATTATACAGATTTTGTACGTTGAATTCCTGGTTGTATCCTCGAATACGTAAGTTTGATTCTGTTTCAAATTCCATGTTTCACAGTGGTAGGTTATCCGTTCTGAGGTTATACAGATCATATTAATTTGTCGTTTTCCCGTATTCGTGATTATTATTTGAGTTTCTTAACTTCGATGGCCATTTCTTAATTCTCATTAGGAATTCTTTTGTTTCCGTTAACACATAATCTGCCCGTCATTAATATTAATAATCTTGTAGTAGGTCTTGTCGATTTTTGATTTTTCTTTTGTATCTTACGCGTCATGTTTTTTTCATTGTTCAATATTCTTTTTTCATTTACGCTCTCGTTTTCATTAATTCTCGACCTCTGACATCTTTGATTTCATTGTTTTCCGTGCTTTGAATTTTATATATGGTGAATACTCTTGAAGTTGCATTGCCATCTCATTAATCGGCTTGATGCTAATTTGTGCTGGACTAGCCATACCAAAGGTTGGTGATCAGTTGTGATTATTACTTCGTTGTCCCCATAGCAAGTATTTAAATGTTTGATCGCTAAAATTATTGCCAAGCTTCTCTTTCCGTAACTGAATATTCCTTTTGTGCTTTTTGAACGTTCTACTATTATATCCGATTGCTCTTTCTCGGGTTTTCCTCGTCCATTGGCCTAATACTGCTCCGGCTGCATATCCACTTGCATCTGTTGCTAATAGAAATGGTTTATTAAAGTTTGGATGAATTAATATTGGAGATGATATTAGTTTATCTCTTAACGTTTCAAATGCAACTTGTGCTCGTTTCCCATACAAAGATTGTGTCCTTTTTCAATAATCTTGGATTGGTTTTGCAATTCCTGCATAATTTTTAATGAATTTACGATAATATCCACATAAGCCTAAAGAATTCTTGAACTTGTGTTACTGTTTTGGTATTGGACAATTTTTTATTTTCTCTACATTCCTTGGATCAGGTTGTTTGCCTTTAGCTGATACAATATGGCCTAAAATGTAACTTTCTCTTTGGCCCAATCACATTTTGAAGGCTTCAGTTTTAACTTCCATTGCCGTAATCTGACGAATACATTTCTGATATCTTTTAAATGCTGTTCGAATGTGTCTGAATATATTAGTAAATCATCAATCTACACCATACATTGTTTTATTCATGCGTTACAAAATTCATGCATCTCTGGAATGATGCGGGTGCATTTGTTAGTCAAATGGCATCTTTTTAAACTGGTATAGGTCTTTTCCAATTGTAAACGCTGTTTTCTCTCGATCTTCCTCTTTTACTTTGATTTGCCAGTATCCACTTTTTAGATCCAGTGATGTAAGTATGCTGCTCCATGCAACATTTGTAACATCTCATTTATATCTGGTAATGGGATAAGTGTCTCTTTTTGTGACTGCGTTTAATCGTCTATAATCGATACAGAATCGTTGCGTACCGTCTTTTTTTTCACCATCACTACGGAAAGTTGCCAGGGTGAACAACTCGGTTCTATTACTCCAGCATCTAACATCTTTTGCACTTCCTTTTCTGCTACGGATTTTTGAGCTTCTGCCAGTCTTACGGCCTCAGTGTAATTGTGTGTCGTCTGTCAATGGAATAACGTGTTGAGTTACATCACTTGTACCTAAATCTAAATCGCATGCTGCAAAATATCTTTAAACCGATTAATAGTGCTTCCAATTTCTCTTTTTCATTTTCATTTAGCAGCTCACTATCAATAACCCACATCTCTTTTCATCAGTCTAATCGCCTTTTAACTCTGGTAATTCAATTTCCATCATTGGTGTTAGTTTTCCTAATCTTTCGTTTTCATAGATTACTTTATCCTCTTCGTCAAAATTAGTCACATTAATCGGAATTTCGTTGTCGTTATTTATATTTACAATTTCTCTTGCCAAAGGTAACTCTTTGCGTTCTTCGAATTTCTGATTTGGTTCGAATATCATTTCTCCTTCACTTCATCATTGACTTTGACATAACAAATCATTTGAGTTCTCCCAGGTATAGTTATTTTCTCCGGACATCTAACTTCGGATCTCATTGTGCATATCTGTCCAGTTTTATCTTTTAATTTCATTGTGCCTAAATCGATTACTATCTCTTTTAGTAAGTCAGGCATTATGTCGGTGCCAATTATGGATGGTGCGTTAAGTTTCTGATTACCGCCTAGGTTGATATTTTTACATCTTTATATTCAATCTGTGACCACACTTTTCCAACTACGTCGTATTGACTCTTGGCTACAGGTTATTACATCCACTGTTGTTTTCTCGATACACGCCATAATCTGCTTGGTAGCATATTCATATTAATTGCTGAAATATTTGCGCCCGTGTCGACCATTGCTTTCATTTCGATTCCATTCACTTCTATCATGATTGTTAACGTAGGTCCAGCAGGAGTTACTAAGACTGCAATTGTTCTCGTTTCGACTTCGTTATCTTCATCTTGCGTTCTTCGATTCATTACTGGTTCGATGTCTCTCCAATTCGGTTCAAATACTACTGGATATACGTTTGGTATCATTCTTGTACCCATCCCGGTTTTTCTTTTATGGTTCCTGTTTTGTAAGCTTTTCATAAGTTACTGATGAATATTTTTGTTCTCCTATTGACCTCGATTTCCAATTTCCCAAAGTGGTGCGGGCTTTTATTCATAGTTACTCTACCTCCTTGATTTCGTCGTCATCATTCTGTCTTCATCGTTATTGTTTAGTTTGTCATTTATCCATCTTTTCCATCCACCTCGTTTTCTCTCTTTAGCTTGATTTTTCTCTGTTTCCATTTTCATCAATAATTTGAATTTTCGTCCGACTTCCTCATCGGTTCCTTTCATTTTTGATAGAATTTCCATTAATTTCTTGATTCTGTGAATATCCTTTGAATGTCCATGGAGGACCATAGTTTTTGCTAAGAACGGTAAAAATCCCATTGCCATTTTCCAGTTAACCTTTCTTTCACGTTTGTAAATATCGAAGCAAGCCAACATTTGCGTCAAAATTACTCGTACTATTTGAATTATGAGTATTACTCCCATATTCCTGCCATCATTTGACCAAATATTAGAAATCGTCCCCACATTGCCTTCATCATATTGGATGTCGCATGTTTAAATGTTCTGGAGATAAAATAATTCGTAATTCGGACTTCCACCGTAATTTGTTCCGCTCAATTGTAACAAGGTTTGATAAGATTGCCCGTCTATAAGCTGGAAAAAGCATATTTGCTCTCGCTGATTCTAAATCTTTTACATTGTACAATCCATTTCTCGATACGTCGACAGGTTTGAATTCTAGTTCTGAGGTCAATTCTGTTAAACCAAATTTCTTTGGTGCTAATGTTGGTGATTTACTTGGGAATATTATCCATCGTCCGTCTTCCTCTTCGAATAACGGTCCATACACATTACTACAATTGAATAAATTTGGATAAAATTCTACTGGATTCATGATTCTGGTGACAGCTTGTACAAATCTAATTCTCCCTTTGTGCACTATTTCTAATTCGTTTGCACATTTATCTCTTGGTATCGATGATTCTCTGGTAGTCTCGCCGTTGTTTTCTCACATTGATAGTATACATCGCTTCTCCCACTATTCTTCCAAAATGCCTTCTTGCTAGGGTAATAACGGAATTGCGTTATCTGGATTGTGATTGACATAGCTAATTTTGTTCACAATATTTCTCTGTTTAAAGCGCAGTCGTTCTGTAATAAATCATGATAAACATTTTCTATTGATGTTATCCACGATGGAACAAGAAATCCATTTTATTGTTGGCATTATAAATATAACTTTATCTCTTTATCTCCTAGCTTCTCTCTTGCGTTTCGGTATGGTTTTCTGTGATAGGAAGATGCCTTTTGTAGTTTGTACTAATTACCATCTCGTCGCATTTGCTGACTGTGTTTTCTTTTATAAATCTCATTCTCACGTCGCTATCTTTGGATACACCACACTGGGTGTCCTCTGATTTCAGCTTTGAAGTTATTATTTGTCTTGAAATTTCGAGTTACAATCAATTCTCTCATGCTTCTCCTCTTGCTCTCTTCCAGGTTCTGATACACTTTTCCTTGGATTTCCTCGAAAATTGCTGTTTTTAATAATGTTTAGTCGACATTCCTTTATGCTGCGTTTATGTCAACGTTGACATTCCAGTATACCATGATCTATCCGATGCAGACAACTTGGATATTTTTCATGGCTTGAGTATCCGAATCGAAATATCCTTGATATTGTTCCAGTTTCGTTTGATAGCTTTCATCACTACCACTCCTTTAACCAATTCGCCAAGTAACGTATAATTCTCCTCCTTGACACTGATCCAATCTGATCATTTTATCCATCACCTGTAATAATACTCTCGTAGTTTTTATCTTTTCCGGCTTCTGCGGCTATTTCGACTTTTGTATTAAGTACGATTTTTACATTTTTGAAATCCATCTCACATCTGCTCTCGCGTTATGTTACCACTCGACGATTCCGGTTCCTGGTTCGATGATTGATGTATATGAATACTGTCCATACAATAATATGCAAATATCTTTTCCTGGTGACTGTACATTCCTTTATATTTGCCTTGAATAAAATCGGCTTTTCTGAAAACGTTATATGATACATCTGTTTTGCAAACTCGTCCACTTAAATTTTCTTCGATTTGCACTTTAACACTTCTTCCGTGTCTTTTAATGAATATTCTGACCCATTTTTATTTCCACAATCGTAAACTAAAAATGGATTCGGCTTCTTGATACACAGTCATCCAAATTAATAAAGGGGTTTGTCAAAATTGCGTTTACTCCCTTCTGCTTAGCTCTCTGGATCGTTTTATATTTGTCGTCCTTCAAATTCAGTTAACAATTTCTCGTAGTCTTTTGGGCCTTGCATCGTTTCCGTCTGATCCACTTTTTGCTTTCTGCATTGATAATAGTTTCCATCCACGCTTGAGTTAATACGAACGGCTCTATTAATTTCTTAATTATATAAGTTGATCGTAAAAGTGTCCTCTTGCGTATATTTCGGGCAATTCGTTTTTTATAACAGTCCGATCATGGCTTATAATTAGATAGGCATACCTCCATATATCGACTAGGAATATCTGATTTTTTACCTAATTGTCACAATTGTTATCATTCTGGACGTTTCTTAAAGTCATTTCCACTTTATTATCATGATTTTTGTTAATATTGGCCTCAAGATTGTCCTATGTTTTGCTCTGGCTGGATGTGTGTCCCCTCAACAATTCTTTTTATTTCTGGATTAGCCAAGCTAGTAACATCCATAACCAGTTCGTTTATAACTGTGTTCCTTGTCTTCGTTTTGGCATTCTGCGCTGCCACTTGTTTTTGCACTTGGTTGAGTTTCTTCCAGTTTTGTTTTTGTACTGTCGTTTGTAGTTTTTTTGATTTTGGCTTAGGTTCGTTCGATTGTTTTTGGTCTGCCTCTCGATTGTATTAATCCATCATTGTTTTCCGGCTTCTTTTCGATCTGCTTGTCTGTTTGGCTAATTCTCTCGATGTCGTAGTCCTCTAATCAGCTATCAATTCTCATTCGTCCGTAGTTGGGGCATATCTTTGCTATCGCTTGTGTACATTTTTCCATTCCGTTTCCTGCTTCTAGTAGTTCAATGGTTCTCTGTGCCAGTTGAATCCTTCTCGTTCATCGGTTGTGCTGATCGTTTCAGTATTGGTTGCGAATAAACTCGCCTGATTTTGGTTGTTGTTTTGTCCTGTGCGTTCTCGATTTCTTTCCAGATCGGTTATTACATCGTCGTCTTCGACTGATTTTCGATTATCACTCCTATTTTGATCTCTGGAGTTTCAAGCGCTCTATTTTCTGGTGATTGGTATGATGAGATTGTTCCGTTTTTCGCCTTTTTTGATTAGTTTCTGCCTGCATTTTATTAACAGTTAAAATATTATTATTCTCGGCTTGATTGGAGTGACTTCCGATTTCCAACTCATCAATCTAAGATTCTCCCTATCCAATTATTGCAAATTGAAAAGGTAATCGTATGGCATCTTTGCTTTTTTCTTTTAGATCTTTGTTGTGGACATGACTCCTCTCTCTCCTCTGGTTTTTTGTCTGGTATATGAAGAATTTTTTAATTCGATATTTTCGGGTCTTTCTCTGCCCTGTCCATATGGCTTCCATTTTCGAATTTACTCAGTCGAATTGTTCTGGCATACCAGAAGTACATTCGTCCGGTATTCCCGAGATTTCTTTACGCAGTGTTGCTAAATTCTGAATTCGTTTACAGAATCTATTATTTGCCTTTTGCTAGTTCAACTGCTCGTCTGTGTGTTTTGATTTTTAGCACGATCCCAGAATAGCTTTTCCAGTTCTCTACATTTTTGCGTCTCTGGCTTAGTGCGGTATGATTCATTTTCGATAGAGTCATCCAATATCCGTAGGTAGAGAATTTTGATGCCTGGAATTCGTTTCTCTTAACACGCAAATTCTTGGTAAATTAAATTTTCGTTTCTGTTTATCGGTTTTCTCTTCACTTCGAGTGTGAAGCTAATATCGTGGATTTTTGATGAATTATGACTGTTTTTCGACTGTTACTGCGATTTTTGATCGACTAAAATTTCGGTGATCCCTGAATGGCGATATTTTCTGTATTTTCGGTTTCTGGTAGCATGTGCTTCGTTTATCCGGTTTTATACTGTGTCAGCGTGTGGATCTTTTCTGGGTTGTCCAGGTTGCGTTAAGCGAATAGTTCTTTTTGATACTAATGTCACGATAATTTACTGTCATTTATTCCTTTGGGCAAAATAATGAAACTATTCCACATGAGTGTTTTTCCCACTCCGTCTCCATTTGTGAGAATACCTTTATTTTTAGTCGATAACTCTCTGGGTGCCGGTTATAGATTTGCAATGCCTTCTTGTCACTTTCCTTCTTTGGGTGCTTTGATTGTTCTCATGCCAATCTGCTAATTTTCCAATTTTAATGGTGGCTAGCCACTCCTTCTCGGTAGTGTTCATCTTCTCTGGTAGCCATTCTACGGTTTCGTGCCCGCATAATAAAAAGCAGTTTTTTTCTTAAGCGCAGTTCAGTGCTGGCATCTCTTTCAACAAATCTTTCCGCAAGTCAGTTCGGCTCAACAGAAATAATTCGGTCCCATTTTGGTAATAACAGTTTTCTTGTTTTAAACTCCAACGAGTTAAGTTCCCTCGTTCCATGTTTTTAATCACGGCGTTGGTTTACAATTGATCGTTGTTAGAAATAGTATATCCGGTATATAGTTCCTCGTCTTTCTCCGATAGCGTTGTATATTTCTCATATTCGGATCCATTTTAGTGTCTCAATTAGTTGGAATTCCCTATTATTTTTAGTTCTCTGGTCTTTTGTCTTTGATTTCCACCATTTGGCTGCGTCCATCGAATGCACCTTGTATTGTTTGTGGTCCATCATCCCATATTACCTTAGGGCTGTATAGTTGGAGTTTGACTCGCGTTTCCTCTAAGAAGATTCTCGATATACTATTAATATCACAGTCCTCCCATGCATTCCGTCATTGCTATTTTCTCTCAGCTTAATCAAAAGCTTTGTTGAATCGATTATTTTTGTTAGATCATGCCACTTTACAATCTGGGTCTAACTTCACGATTCAATTTGTTTATCCCCATTAAGTAACTTACCTCATTCGTATGCGGTTCTGTTCCTCTCAACGCCTCTCTGATATGCCATAGGTTGCGATTTAGTTCACTCTGCTTCGTCATCTGTTTCGCCGTCTGCGTCATGAATCTCGGTATCTCTCACCACTTTGCCGACGAACGTGTTTAGCTCGAGGTGACGGCCTGCTGGTATTTTATTCGACTCGAGTAAATTTTTTCTACCGTTTTGGTTGATGCTATGGTGTTTAAACCAATATCTTTATTTCCCGTATGAGCGAGTTCTTTCGCATCCATCTAACTGTTGGTGTTATTTCATTTTCCGAAATGATCAATTTGAATACTTCTTTAGATTTCTTCATAATGGTTGTTCGTCTTGTCGATTTCTTTGTCAAGTGATAAACTATATTGACGGTTTCTCGTCCATAATCATTTCATATACCAAATGCATAGTCTGTTCTGATTTCTCCACCATCACCGGGGATATATTCGTTGGCCGTTTGTGATTCCCCGCTGTTTCCATCCTTTTCTTGTACCATTGGTACAATTCATCAGTATTTGTTCCTGTTAATTGGATTATTGTGGCATGGAATTTCTGGCATTGTTGATCTGATTTGATATTTTCCGCTTCACTTCTTGAGTTCCTCTTATATTTCTATGAGTGAAATTTCTTCCAAAGATGCGCTGTAATACGCCTTTTCTCAAGGCTTGAATACGCTTGAGCTAGCTCAATTGTTGTAATTTCTTCGCGAAATGTTTGTTCAATAAACTGTTTGTTGGCATTTCACTTCGTATACTATTCATATACTCGCGTTTAGTAGCTTCCCATTCACCTTCGTTTATTTTCATTAATTGCTTATAGTCAATAATCATCCTTCGTCGCTAGCTTGGTGGTGATGGAGTGTTTATTCGGGTGCTGATATTATAGCATTGATTGGAATATGCATCGACCTTCCCAGACTGCTAATTTCGCTTATTTCGTCTTCTGGATCCGTTGATCCGTCATTTAATTGTCTCAGCATATTAATTTGTAGTATTTTTTGTTGGCTTCTCATTGTTATCGAATTACACCTCTTTAGTTGTTGTCCCATCCTTTTCTAATTTTTTGTTTGACTTTGTTTCCAAAATTGCTGTCAGTGTTTCGTCTTCTCGTCGGATTTTCTCTTCTAATTTCTGTAGATAGATCCTTTGGCTTCGATTTTCGTAGCCATAGCCTCTTTTGAGGGTTTTGCTATTGTTTTCGGTCTCGTCGTTTTGAATTTCCTCAATTTTCAGTTTGAATTTTCTTCATTTCTCGTCTTTTCTCTTTTTTTCTCTTTGATAAATTCCTTAGTTCGTTTTATTTTTCCTCTTCACAGTCCAATTTACCTCGTTTCACATTTCAATTATATTTTCTGACATTTTCGTCATCTTTAAACACTCGTTTCGTCACGTCGCTGTTCACAACAACTGCTACCCGCAGTGTGCTTTGTTTTCATTTCTGCTCTCATCATATTTTATGCGTTGTCGTAGTTCCGTTTCGGCGCCTTCCATCTTGATTGGATCTCTTTTGCCTCTCATTGGTAGTCTTTGCCATTCGCTCTCTGTGTTTCTTGATTGAATGTTTATTATTTGCTCTCGAACATCCGTTCTTGCGCAGATTTTACGTTTTGTTGATTACCGGCTTTATTTGTTCTCTTCGTTTCGGAATCGTCAACTTCTTGCTCAGAATTGATTTGTTAACGTTTGTATTTTGCTTGGTTGGTTCAGGTGATTCGAATTGCATTCGATGTTGGCAGTTCCTCGACACGTGCTACTTGATTAGCATGTGAAA
Source organism: Schmidtea mediterranea (assembly GCA_022537955.1). Lineage (NCBI taxonomy): Eukaryota > Metazoa > Platyhelminthes > Tricladida > Dugesiidae > Schmidtea > Schmidtea mediterranea. The sequence goes on along the minus strand of JAKGRZ010000085.1, from coordinate 9,084 downwards.
CAAGTTCCATCTAGTTCAGCCATTATACGATTTTCTGCGTTTCTCTGTTATTGGTTTCGTTGTATCTGACATTTCCGTTCCTGAGACATCTCGCAGATTAACTTCTGTGTGCCTCTTTTAACACATCTTTGACATGTTTTTGCCTTTGAAACAACTGCACTGCTTTTGATACCAAATCTCTGACAATTCTCGCACTACCTGGTTCGTTATTTCCATTTTTATCTGAATCTGAATTATAGTGTAATTCAATACGTTACTATTATTCATTGGGTTTCTTATGGTGTGGCCTTGAACAATTCGTTGTCTGATTGTTGTTAACTTCACTGTGGTGGGTTACAGGGTTTCAAATCTTGCTTATCTTCCCCGTGGACCCTAGTAACGGCCAATCAAAAATTGCTACTGCCACTTGGCACCCGTTGCCTAGCAACGTTGGTAATGTGTTCAAGTGGTGGAACCGCCCGCAAAAAATTGGAGTATCATTAGCTAAATACTTAGTTGCTCGGACAATCCTCGGTTCAAGAGCTGTCGATAGAAGACCTGTGCCGCTTTTAATTTGTTTGGTCCCCTTGCATTAAACTTTCTTTCGTCTATCGCAAGCCTGGTTCATCGGCATTAGTTTGAGAAGCACAAAATAATTGGTGGTTTTATTAATCCCTTACAACGTGATTTTATTTTATTTTTTTTTTTTAAAAAACCAACCTATTAGTAAGTAAATATAATGAGAACTGTTACGGGAAACGATATATTTAAACTAATAGTCCTATTTCTCTACGAAAAGCATTGATGGAGAGTCGAGCGGCTCGGCGCTTAGCTCGCTCCTTGCGACCAGGTCGTCGACTAGATGTTGAGAAATTGTTGGAGTGGAGTTTAGGCAGGGGTTGGCATCGCGGAATGAGGGGGTCGATTCGACTCACGGTATGCTAGTTTGAGCCGGGGCCGAAAACTAGAGGAGGTTTACCGCTGCCACCCTCTTGACTAGCGGGACAACGTTACCTCTAGCCCCCCTGGATTTGGGTCTTCAGGCTTGTCACCAAATTGTCTTTCTTCGCCCCACCCCTTCTGTGGCCGCGGCTAGCTTTTGATAACAGTGGCTTGATCCTCGTGGGGCTTACCCACGTCGGCCTTGAGTTGTGGTATTTCCCGGACCATGTGTAAATGAGTTGATCGTGAAGATCCTGGTTGTTTGCCGTACTTGGGTTAATTTCGTTTTGGTAACAACTTTATGGGGTCCAATTTCTAAAATAGTATGAAGTGAAAATTTGGGATGTTCGACTAATACAAATATGAGCAGTAATTAACTTAGACAAGTTTATAAAAATGAAAATTATGATAATGATAGAAAAGATGAGGCCCAGAAAACTTTGTTTTTTTGAATCGATCACAAGGTCCACTATAGCAACAAATGAATGTCTAGATCATAGAGGTTTTACTCCTCCGTGAAAAAATTCGTTTGATTCCCCTCTTCGGAGTGTATCCCGGGATCACGAATACAGGCCGCTTAAGTTTCGGCTCGGTCTTGGAGAGGGTGGATATCTGCTGGCTAACCGCCCGCATCAGGTCATCTTGAACGTTGGCCAAGTGTGCTGCGGCCCTTGCCACATCTTGCTTCTACTTGACGTGGAGTGGAGGAGGTCTCCAGAAGCTCCTGGGCCTGGTTATGATATCCTTGAGAAGGATTAGGCTTCGTCGAATGGTTCCGGAACTGCCGCATGAATTCCCTCGGGGTTTATGTCTTCCGGTGGTCATCTTCAGGCATGGAAGGGTATCGTTCTGATACACCCGATTCCATGCCTGCCCCACTGTTCTACTTTCAATGGGCAGGAAAGTTCGAGCAATAGTTCCGGTTTCTACTAATGGAAATAACTTAGTGAAGTGGTCGTTTCATTCAGGTTTCTTTGATAGTTTATGGGGAGATTACCTAGCTTGTGGTTCACAAATTGTGCATACTTTCTAGTCGTTTAGGGAAGAGGTTGGGTCAATTCAAACCCTACATACATTAAAACTTAAGGGCTCAGAAGTTGAACGCGTGGTTAGTTGTTCGGTCCCTAATGCTGCAGTTGAATCTAGAAGAAAACGAATGCTTTGGAGTCACTGGTCATGCGTCTGCCTGCTGTCGGCCATTCCGAGGAATGTTAAAAAATGAATAAACGTAATTGTCGGTCATCTTAGCTAATGGGTTTATGTATATCCACCGTTCGAGTTGTATGTATCTGGAAGATTTAATTAGGTAAGGTGTAAATTCAATTAATCGAAAATTTTTAATTAAACATTTTTTAAGAAAACCCTTTATCATAATTGGAACAATTAGACATTTGCATAGGGTGGTATGTCAAACCATGTAATAAGGTTTCACTAATTAAGTATGTAGTTAAATAATCAAATATCTTATTTATGGTTAAATCTAATTAAGCATTTGCATATCGTTAAATAATCATTTTATTATGGATTAACTAATTAGACATTTATTTACCGTTTAAATAATCAAATTTTAATAGATGGAGATTTAACTAATTAGCAATTATGTACATGAATTAAACAATCAAATGGTTACAAATTAAGCATTCATAAGTAATAATTAAAAACAAGTAGATACCGTTTCACGACAATGTAAATCTCGAACTGGAGGGTTTTAATAATCACCATTTCCTTATAAACAAAAATGGACAGATGTTGAAGAGTCAATCACACTATTTGAACACGGGTGAAACCGTTTATGTTTTCGAACGGAAATGAATGGTGACCAAAGGTTGTTATTTTAGTACTGGTAAAATTTTTTAATTCATTTTATTCTAGAACAAGGGGCACTTTTCAAGATCATGGTATTCATGAAATGGTAGCCCCTTTTTTATTGTGGTTTTCGGCTAAGCTGAATATTTTTGATATTATCATTTTAAGGAAAGTGTTTCGTGGTTCTCGGGCGAAGCGGTCAATCCCTCACACTTGGAGTTTAATACGGGAAACCCTCTTTATAATGAAAATCAAGCCTTTCATTATTTTGCCAAAGAACGCTACAAAGTCTGATTCATTGAACTTTTTGATCTGTTGAAATTTGTAAAGTTGATTTTATAGGCCTAACGTTATTTGTTTTACCTAATAAATTTATCTCAAGGCTTGTTTAATTTATTCTCGTTTAGAAAATTTATATTACTTACTAAATCCCAGCTAACTCTCCACCTGAAGATATTTTTATTCATTCGAAGGGTCGTTAATAATAACTCAGTTTAAATTTCATCATTCGCGTTAATCTATTTTGTTCAATCCGTGTCTCAATTCCGTGATCATCAAGCCAAAAGGTAACTTTCTCACTTCGTGAATTCGGTGGATTCATTTACATATGAAAAATATACTCAAAGCGCAATTGGACGTTTATCGATGGAATCCATTGGTTACACCCAATAAATTCTCTGTATGAACTTACAATAATCTCCTAATCACAATGGGTGATTTTAGTTATGAATTTCATCCAGAAGGAACCTTGCCTGCTGATCACGAACTGTTTCGATTTGAAATCATTTGTTTAATACAATACGCCTTGATTTACAGTTTGGTGATTAGAAATTTAATAAATTGTTCTTTTATTCGGATATTTTGTCTTCAGTATAACCAATTTGGTAACTACTTATCTGGTTCGAAACACTCGTCGTTTATGGTGAAATGGTCAAGGAGGTTAAATCTCTGTACGGTTAAGCATCCGTTATCTATTAAATGAACTACTTGGTTAAATAAATTGACGAGTCAAATATTTTTACAAAGATTCTTTATTTCTTTTACTGTACAATTTTTTACTTTAAATGGTTGAGTGAGAATCAATGGATTACTTATTAATGGAATAATTTTAAAGAACTAACGGTAATTAAATTTTTTATATTACTCAATATTAACTCGACGAAGTATTTACTAAATGAAAATGATATCCAATTAAAAATTGATGAATATTTAAATGAACGCTTAATGAATACTTTCCCCTTTTCTTTAAACAAACTAAATGAGTTTATTTTATCAAATGAACATTTTAATGAAATTAATAAATCAATTTACATCCGCTGATTACTTATCAAATCAAATGCTTTAATGAGTTTACTTTAAGCCATAATTAAGTTAAAAATCAGTGAATTTATTTATTAAAATGATTACTTAATTTAGCGGTACGAACACTTCAATAAGTGAATATCTTTTAACATTAACTTAGAATTGATGAGTTATTATTAAAATGGATACTAAATGTTTTCTACATTAATCAAGAGATCAAAAATTATTTATTAAATGATCTCGTATCAAATTTAATTTGACTCGCAAATTTAATTTTTTGTTTTGAAATATTAATCTTGAATTATAACAACGATTTCCCATTTTAATTAACCCAGTTCCAATCCCTTTTATAAGCCTTAGGCGCAATTTTTGTGTTTATATTATATTGTACTGAGTGCCCACTCGGACTACTCGGTGTGATGATTTTAGCCATGGTGTAGTATGAGTTAAGTCGATTTTACAGAAAACGAGGACGAGGAAGCCAATCAAATGACTTCTTCCTTATTCCTCCTTTCATCTATAGGGATAATATGACGATCCAAAACTCTGCGGTTCCGCACGCCGGGTCCTTCACGGGCACAGATCAATTGGCGATTATTCCACGCGCCTTAACACGAATTCTGAATTGGTGTGTGGATTTAGTTACTTGCATTATGTTTTCGGCTGTGGGCCGGAAAAAATTTCGACAGATTTATTTGAGAAAAAATATAATAATATATAAAATAATTTAGGCATAATAATGTTTATTAATTATAAAACAAAAATAACAGGTTTACATTTCCTTGCCATTCATAAAATCAAAATTCTATACCATAACATAAACCACCAAAAATACCGCTCTCCCAGCCACGTCGACGGGCGAGCAGGAGCTCTACTGAGATGCAATGAACGCGACGGTGGAAAGAGGGTTCCATCCTAAATATTTCTCAACCTAAATAAATAATATGATAACTGTAAACTTCGAAGAATCGATCCAAACGTAAAGATTTTTTCAAAAAACTTCAAAAATAGTTTTTTGTTCGAAAAAACGGTTTGTTTTAAAATGGTTAAGTTAAATGTGAAAATGGATCAGTATATTATACCTATTTGCATGACGTGTGAAATTTGAATGCAGTAAAAAATTCGACCTGTTAATTTTCTCTCGCAAATTCTAATTAATTTATTTCATTAATTTTTGATTTGCTTTTTAATAATTTTAAATAAATTTTATTGAATTATTACTAATTCAAATTTTTCGATTTAAATTTCATTTTAATGGAACTTTATTAATTTTTTCCAATTCTGTCGAATTTGTTATGTTTTCCTTGTTGTATTTGTGTAGGTAATCGTGGCGGCTTGGGTGCATTTGTTATTATTTTAATTTATTTTTTATGTTTATTATTTTATATTTAATTCTTTTATTTCTCAGATTTATATGGTTTAACTTGGTGTTTTTTCAAGTTTATTTTTAAAATTGCGTGTTGTGTCTGCGTGGTGTGTTTCTGATGCATTTAAACATTTTGAGGCCGTTTACGTTCTGGCACCAACAATTAAAACACCTCGGGGGTCCGTAAAATTGCGACCACGCAATTTCAATTGATTTCAATAATAGTACAATTCCGTTTTCAAATATTCCACATTTCATAAAAAGTTTTTACGGTATGGTTTTAAATCATGAGATAAAGATGGACTAAAAGGTCCTACTACGATACATAATCAAATAGAATCAGATAGTTCCAGTTTTTTAATAATCAGTGCAAGTTTGTAGTAATCAGTTCAAATCACTGTTTGAATCAGTACGAGTTAATCAGCTTCAATCATGTAAATTAGTTATATTTGGCTTCGAATGAATAACGACGGCTTGGGTTTCGCTTTCAAGCCTTGGGCTGATTTGAAGGGTGATTGATAGAAATATGCCGAGAGTTTGCAGTTTTGCTAATTTGATTGTAATTTCGGATTTGGTTGATCATTCTTCTGAATTTCTGAATGGGGTATTTTGCTTCGTTTGTTTTTCGTTAGGCCCCGAGGATGAGACAGCATATTAAGAGTATCATGTTAATATTATACTAATCGGTAGTATTGATGGATTTGTTGTAATGGGGTCATTTTCCTGTCCCACTCGTTTTCCTAGTTGCTTTTTAATTAATAGGACGATTCTTTTGACAATTTCTTGGATGGTTTATTTTGGGATTTGCTTTAGCTGCTCTTGAATTTGGTCTGATGACATTTTCTAGGGTTTTCTTTATCTCCTTGGTTCTCGTTTTTTATGTTGGCTATCTCTTCATTATTTTTCAGTAGGGTTTGGTACGCATTATTTGGGTTTTTCTCGATAATTCTGTTTTATCTCATCCTTTGCTCTCTTTCATAGGCATTTGTACATTGTAGGTTTATTTGCTGACCAATTCCCTTCAATTATCGGGATTTCTAACAAAATTTCTTTGTAATCGGCGGCAAGGTGCTGTCCTCTCTTCTGAAGGTTGGGATCTCTCGCATTTTTCTAATGGTTTTCGGTATTACACCCATTCTCATCATTACATCATTATCAATTGTGATCCACAACGTTGGGTTCATGTTTTCAATTTCTAATATATATCAATCAAAATTTCACGTCTATTTAACAATTTTATTCAAGCTATATACAGTGGAAGTTTTAGCCCTTTTTACTCTTTCCTCTTCTGGGGTTGAGTGTATCTTCGCACTCTCTTTATTTTTTTTCTGAGAATCTCATATCAGGACTTTGGGCCTTTATTAATCGCTCGTTTAATTTTGGGAGTTCTTTAATCGTTCTACCTTCTTTGATGTTCTTTGTTGATTATGAAATTTTCATTTGAAGATTTCTTTCTTTTGGTTTGCTTCTTTTAAGTGACGTTTATATTGACCCGCTTTGGTTTTGTTTGTTTTTTCCAAGCTTTCGTCCCGCTTCTGAAGCTGATCTGTTAAGTTTTTAATTTCGTCCTGAGCTGTTGGTGACTTTCTTTTTAATTCTCTGGCTTTCTACACTGTCTTCTAGTTGTACACGTATCTCTGTTCGCTTTTCTGCTGTCTCGCATTCGTTCTGCTTCTTCGGGTTTTCGCAATAGTCTTCCAGGATACACGGGTTTTTATTTCAGCAATTCCTCGTTCAATTGTTCATTTTCTCTCTTTTGATCTCTTGTTTTTCTCCCATGCTAGATGTTAGTTTTCGTTTTATTCAATATTGGTTAGTTGTTTAGAATTGTAATTAACTGATGGTTTATCCGGGCGATTTCTGACTCTGTTCCTCCACTAGCTCTTGCCATTCCTTTCTTTTCGGCCTCCATCTTTAACTGTAGATCTCAGTGGGTCTTGCTCGATCGGTTTACTAATTGAATTGGGTTTGGTAATGTATTTCCGTCTTTCTAGATTCATTCGATTTCTATTTCGTTGACTTCATGCTAAATATACATTGGCTACAATTTTGTTTTATAATACTTTTTATTGTTTTTAATATCTTTTTACACTTTTTAACAATTTTTCTCCTTCTTAAATTTAACGCTATCGTTTCGTCCGATCTCCCGAATCCTTCATCGGTTCGGGGTTACTTGGGTTGGAATTTGGTGGGTATAACGCATAAGCAGGATTGTGGTCGCTTTTGCAGCATATTTTACCTCTTCACGCAAGGGCGGCTGATAATTGTATCTCTTCGTCTAAGAGATAGGCCAGATATTCTGTATTTTTCCTGTAACTCTTCTACTTGCGTTTTCCAAAATGAACTGCGTGTTTTTCTCAAAGCTTTTAACTTTTCAATCTCTTTTCTCAGATTCTGTTCATTCTCCTCATATCCTTGCTTTATCGTTTTGACTCCTGCTTCCACTTTTCCTTCAACTGCTACATTAACTTCATGTTGTGTCTCAACTGAATTTCTTTGAATACTGTAATTCCTCGGGTTGTCCGTTCACACCTCCTGTGGAGTCTGTTATCCTCTCGGTTAATTGTTTGGATTTGTCGTCTTTCATCCGTTTGTTCGTGTAGGGTTTTCCGTTATTTTCCTGATTTAACTGATCGATCCATTTTCTGAGGTCCTTGTCCGTTTTTCCTGAGCCTGTCTATTGTATTCTTTCTGATTCGTTCGTTGAATTCGCAATGTTGTATTTGTTACTGTAATCGTCGAGTGTATGTTTCTGCTCTTCAAAATCTGGCTCCCATAGCTCCCATCTTCCATATTCCAATATCTTTTTGGGTAACATTTATCTCTTTCTTGGCTTCTTGGTACTGGTTCTCCATCTTCTTGCTTCTGATTTGATCCACTTTTTCTTTGTCTTCCGTTTTATTTGTTGTATTGTCTCTGTTTAAGAGTCTTTTCTTGTTCTATTAGCATCTCCTTCATTCTCGTTTGGTTGCCATGACTATTTTCGTGTCTTGTTTTGTATATGTTCCCATTGTATCGTATTCTCGATTTCGACAATCTATACTTGTCCTTCCCACTTTTTCGCTTCCAACGTTGTTTGGATTCACTATTCCAATTTCCTGTCTATCGTCCTCTGGGCTTCTAATTTTCTTTGATGGTTTGCCCTTGATTTCTCAGCTTGTTGACTCTTCTTTTTCGCATTCTTCCCATTTAGCTTTGTAAGCTCTTTGCTCTATCGTTCCTCTCGGCTATTTGCTGAATATAGTGTCTAATTCGTGATTCTAAATTACTTTCTTGACTTTTCTCTATCCTCTGTCCATTTGGCTTCCAATGGAGTGCTGTCGTTTTGACCCATTCTGGCTTGTTCCATGGGTTCGTTCTTTGTTTCTCTATTCGGTATTGGGTGCTAATTTGCCCAATTTCCTCCCTGCAATTTGTTGTATGATCTTTATCGTCTCCATCTCCTTCTTCTCGTATTCGGCTTCTTTGTCTTTTATCACTTCTCGCAATCTTTCGATTTCATTTTGTTGATCGTGCTTCTCTTGCTCTAACATTCTGATCTCCTTCTTTGGTTTAAAAATGATTCTGGTTTGGTTCTGCATGGATTCTTTTACTAACTCCTCTTCTCGTCCTTGATATGGTTCATTATTCCGTCGGATTCATTGTCTGTTGTTCTAAATTCTTCTCTTAATCATTTTTAATATCTTTAA
>JAKGRZ010000084.1:0-108204 GCA_022537955.1 Schmidtea mediterranea | reverse complement strand
CTAAACATTCTGATCTCCTTTCTTTGGTTTATGATTCTGGTTGATTCCTGCCATGGATTCTTTTACTAACTCCTCTTCTCGTCCTTGATATGGTTCGTTATTTCTCAGGATTCTTTCTGTTTGTTCTATTCTTCTCTTTATTTCATCTTTATCTTTAACCGTATCTCCCAGTATTCTCCTTCTAGTGATGCTTAATATTTTTTTTAATCTCATCGACCTTTGTTGCCATTTCCTCTTATAATCTTCTTTTATTGTTCGGATTGGTTTTCGGTTCTTGACTCTTTGGTCCTCTGTTGTAATTTTCTCTATCTTGACTTATCATCTCGGTTTTGGTTTCATTGAATTCTAAATATTATTAATTGATTATTTTCTCTTTTCGATCATCTCAAAAATTTTATCATAACTTACATCATTCTCGTATTTTGTGGTTTTAGTTTTTATAATTTTTTTGTTTTTCGTTTATTCTCTATTTACACTTTTAACACATGGTTTTCGTTTCTATCTATGATCAGCGAACGGATCCTGATCCGCCCGTTGATCGCTTTCTACTATACTGGGCATATATCGACTTTTATCCCGCACGCTTCACATGTGAACCATATGTCCACAAGGCATATAAATTATTTCTACATGTTTTTGCCACATGTTACACAATTGATACTGCTCCAAAATAGCTTCTTTTTTATTTTGATTTGTCACGACTCTCTTTAGCGTTTCTCTTGATATCGCCTTGATTGCTCGGCATTATTGCTTGTTGTCGAGTCGTACCATTCTTAGATTATTGGCTAACCTTTCCTGGATTATTTTCCTCATTTTTTGAGTATCTACTCCTGATATAACATTATGGGTTTCTCGTTTTGAGTCGTCAATATTTCTTCTATTTGTTGGTTTGCAATTATTATTTCGATATTCTTTGACTCTTTTTCTTGTTTATACATACATTTCCCTTTATGTTTAGCTTTTTGACATTCTGATCTGGTATTGGTTGTTGATTTTTTACATCCTTCACACATTATTCCTCTGGCTGTTTGGCAATATCCTTGTGACTCGCAAATTCTGCTGCTCTTGGATTTCCTTGAAATGTTTTTATTCTCTCTTCGAATGTTCTATTTATTAGTCTCTTTTTTCCCATATTAATCTGTTGGAATCTTCGAAACTCTTTATTCTCGTTTATCTTTTTCTCACCTCCCTTTTCAATCGTTGTCTAATTTAATTGTTCTGAGTTCCTTCTGATCTGTTTCATCGCTTGGTTTCTCACATCGATATTAATTCTAAATCGGCAGTTGGGAATTCCTAGGTGTTCTCGTTTAGCTGTCTCTCCTTTTTCCCATTTCGCGAGTTTTCCTTTACAATAGATGCATGTTACTTCTCTTAGGTAGTCTGGTGTTCCCGTAATTAAAATCCTTGTGCGGCATGTTCTTTGGCTTTGCCGTTTCGGTAAACATTTACTGTATCTTTAAAAGTTAGACATCTCTTTCCTCTTTCTTCAGTTCCTGTGCGCGCGTGGGCGACCCTTCCTTTCGTGAGTATATTCGCTTTTTATGATTTGCGTTGGCCGTCTTGTTCCGTTCGTAGTCTTTATAGGATAAATTGCTGCTGCAAGTGTATTAACTTTCTCTTCTTGGTTTTTTCCATAGTCTGTCATATCGAATTCGGTCCTTCTCTCATTTGTTATTGTTATCTTTTCGCTGGTTCCGCTTGCCATCTAATATTGTCATTATTTTTGGATTTTGTTTTTCTGATTTTTCTAGTTATTTGTTATTTTTTGATTTTATTTGATTTTTTTATTATTTATTTACTTTATACACTTTCTTTCTCTTCACAACGTTCTTGTTCTGGCCTCTCCACTTCTAATTTTTAATATACAGATTATCTTCTCGCAAGAATCCTTCTCCTCTCAATCGTTGTGTGGATTAGAAACGTGGTGTTCCAATCGCTGTATTCCAGTCGGTTGTTGTCTTCCCATTTTGTAGTCGTTTCCTGTTTCTGATTGGATTTACGATAATCCTCTTGTCCTTTCATTGTTAATATCATATTTTGTTTAAAAGGCCATGTTATAGCTCGTCGTTAATCTCCTCTTCCTCTCTGATTGAAGACACTTGATTTGGGTGCCCGTTTGCTTCCCTCTCCATTCGGATATAATCTAATGCCCAATTTGTATCCATTTTCGCCAAACGTATTATTGGTGGACTATCTAGAATCTTTTGTGTTTCCATCTTTTTGCTCTCTGAAGCTTTTTTCTGCGAATTCCGTTTATTCCATATAAATGGTGCTGTAGGATATTTCTGGCTATAGAATTGTTGGTTTTAGTTCCTTAGGCTGTTGGTCATCGTTGCATTTTCTTTGTCTATTTCGCGCCATTTTCTTGAGTGTATTTCCTTGCTTCTCTCGAAGTTTCTTCTTGATCTAATATTTCTCTTATCATTGCCCTTTTGGGCATCATTTTCTGTTCGAGGCTTTTTACTTCCCAGCCAACATTCCTATCGTTTTTCATCATGATTTCGTATGTTCGATACTATTTTCTATATCCATATGTTTTTGGCATTTCCGCAATTGGTAGTTGTGCTCGACAATTGAATAGTTCTAACGGACATTTGACTGTTGCCGCTACATTCGTTCCAATGGGTTCCTTTAATTTGACTTTTATCTTTCTTGTCGCAGTTGGTTTTACGCATTATCCCTTCATATTAGATCAATATTTGTTCCTCTTTTGGATTCCGGTTGTCTCCATTTTCTATCTTTATCCATTCGTCGATGACTCCACAGAATTCGCATTTTTCCTCTCTCTTGATGCATACTTTGTTGATGTTCTTTTGTCGTCTTTTTTTGTTGTTGATGTTTGACATTTTTCGCATAATATTCGATATATTCGCATTCATGCTTGCGTGATTTCGCTTCCTTCATAAGTCCTTTCCATTTCGCATTCTTTTACTTCTCGGCATTGAACTAGTAGATATTGATTTTCTTTTTATTGGTTGGCTTTATCCATTGTTGTAGGGTCTTTCATCTCTTTTCAATCGTCTCGTCGCATCCCAGGGCATTTATTGTTTGTGTTTCTATCACTTCTATCGTACACTCTGTGCTATTCTGCATCCGCATTTGGTCTTCTCGCTCCAATCAGTATTCTTTACAATTTACAACACTTTATCTTTTCTTTGGATATCGTTTCACCATTCTAATCTTATTTTTCATTATTTCTTCTCGTAGTTTCGGATGGATTCTCGCTTCTTCTAATTCTCTCATTGATTGTTGCATATCTACAAAAATTCTGATTACTTGACGTTGCTTTAACTTCTATCGCTTTATTTATACATATTTACACGGTGCGCTTTATTTTCTCTATGTTTTGAATCCGGTTTCTGGGCCGGAATTCTTGGCATTGATGCTATCCATTCCACCCAACTTGCTGGATCTACGTGTGTTGGTTGTTACGTAGTTTCAATTTCGTCAGCTTGCCATCTAACTTGATCCTGCTAATTGTTCGTTTATTCTTTGTTAATTGATGTATATATTGTTCTTGTTGCTCTTCTAGTCTTTATGGCTTGTGGTAGACCTCTGTTCACCACTTTCTGTAATAACTAGAATGAGTATTTTTGCTCCACTTGCGTTTTGCGCATTGTTTGTTATTAATGTCATTAATTCGGCATTGTTCGTCTCCACGTATGCCTCGGATTTCCTTTGATCTTGGTATATTCCTGATTAATTCTACAATCTCTATAGGTTACATTGGCAGCTTGCTGTTTGTTGTTTATTGATGCTTCTTGTGAGATTGGTGTACTCTCACTTGATTTTTGGTTGATTTACGTTATTCGGATTTCATCTGTTGGTTTATAATACATCATTAATTCGTCACATTCATTTCCGTTGTACTAACTATTTCTACACATTTTGTACATATTTATAATATTACATACCATACTATATTATACTACATAATATTTTTACACTATTATACAACGTCTCTTCTCGTTTTACACCATCGTCTCCGGGACTCTATCGCAATGTCGTATATCCCCGTATTTTTCATTCATTATCTGGTTATTAACATCAGATTCGTTGGACCAATTGTTGTGCTTCGATAATGGCGGTTCTTTTATCACAGAGTCCGCTGGCCTTAGAATTTCCTATGATTCATATTCCCATCTTTCTACATCATATTGTCCTAATTCGATATTCATAATTGAATTTTTCTACTGCTGGCCATAATCTTTTCTTTGCTGGCTTCTTTTTGCATTTAGGTAGTTCTTGCTCTAGTTGAATTATTATTCAGCATTACATGCTCTTATTACTGCTGTTGTTTCCAGATCATTTTAATCATGATAATTCTTTCATTAGGCTGCCATGGTTGTATTTTTCTTTCGGTTGTGCTCCATTACCCTTTCTTTCGTGCACGTTTTCAAGGCTTTCTGGAGTTGTAATGCTTCGTGGATTGAAAAGGTGGCTGTCGTCATGATCATTTCCTTTTTTCATGTTTCGTTCTTGGTTTTCCTCGGATTTGTTTTATTATAGGTTGATCGTGTCGCATTTGACTTGAGTGGGTTTGCCTTGTTATCATTCTCCAATGTCCATGAGTCCCTTTTGAATATTTATTACATATTTTCCAAGTTTCCTTTTCGTCGGTTATGCGATACTTTTGTTCTTTATATTTTTGCTTGTTTCACATTGGATCCTCTTTTATTTTATCTGGTTTCGTTTCCTTTAGCTTCGTATACGCAGATTTTGCGTGAAGGTTTTTTCACCTGTTTTTCTCGATTACTATTTCCCTCTTTCATTTGCCGCATTTTGATTCTATGTTTATTATTACTGCTTTACTTTCTCTGATCTGTCGTGATACGGTTTCTCTTTTGTTATTTTTTCATGGGCGTTTTGTCGTAATTGTTTTTTTATTTCTAGTAATCTTTACTGGTTATTTGATTCAGTAATCATCTCTTCCTTTCTGAACGTGTACTATGTACTTTCCACGCTTTCTTTTTAGTTGGGATGCGATATTTTTGGTTTTTTGATATCATCTTCGGATTGACATTTGATCTCCTCATTTATCGTCCGTTCTTTTTAGTTCGAATATACAAATTTTTGTAATGGGTTCTTTGCCCGTATTTTCGACTATTATCTCTTCTCCACTCTTGGATCTGATTCTACCTTTTATCGTTATTTCTTTTATTTTCTCGTGCTCGTCGTTTATAAGGTTTTCTTTTTGGTGTGGAGTTTTTTTCTCCCGAGGTTTTGGCTTAGTGTGCAAAACGTTATTATTATATCATGTTTGGCACATATTATTATATTCTGCATGCCTTCTAGGGCTGTCCCATTCACATTTCTTTCCTACTTTCATATGTCATTTTCCAACAATCGATTAATTTGTTTCGGTATACAGTACTTTGTTCAATCGTCTATTGGCCTCTGTTTATTATTTCGCAATTTGCCTTATCCCTGGCATTTACTTGGATTTTTACGTTTCTATCTTCTGTGAGCATCTCTACATTACATCTTGGTGGTTTGGCATGATGATGAGTTTTCGGATCGTTATTTCTATCTTTCCTGGTTTTCCTATTGAATCAACATTTTGACAACTTATGCTTGTATCATCGTCAGTTGTAAGCATATTCCTTTGCTTGCGCTTTCCTTTCTCATTTATTGTTCGTATTTCTGAACGATTTTATTCCTTTGTGATGTTTTCGTCAGGCTTCCGGTTAACTTGATGGACGTGATTAATATCATTATTTTTGTTAGCAGGGGTCGGTCGGTTTTTGTTTTTTCTTTGTTGTATTATTCGTCATCCCTCTGTTTCTTTTCCCTCGTATTTGCTGTTGTTCGTTTCTTGACGTTCCTGTTTGGATGATCCTTTTTCTCTTGTTGTGCGGATGTTCCTCTCTAGTATTTTTGATCGTCTTGACTTTTGCTGTTGCACTCCTTCCTTCTTATTATTATTTCCATCGAGGTTTCCTTTAAAATGTCGTCCTCGTGACATTTTATTATTTCAATTATTTCCTCGATACTTTTATATTCTTCGCTTTTATATCGTCCATCTCTTTTATTTCTTGTTTTACTCGCTTGGAATCTTATTTGCTTTTCGATGCATCTATGTATTATTTCATTAATAACTGTTCTTTTCTATCTCCGATTCGTATGCTTCCTTGGGTGGTTGGTGAATTTCAGTCCTTCCCATTTTCAACATTGCTTTTATTGTCTTTGGAAATGGATAGTGAAGCGTATATTGTTTCTTTTTAGTAGGACGTTTCTGTTTCTTACCATATTAATTTACGTTGAATACTTTAAGTGGTGAACTTTCGTAGGGTCCATTTCATCAGGTGGCTGCTGCTTCGTCTTGGTTTGGCGTCGATACTTCCCATAATGTTTGGATTGTTTTACCCATCATTTTCTTCTCCCTAATTGTCGCATTACTGGTTATAAATTTATTGCACTTGCTTGTCTCGATTTCGCGCGTAATGTAGCTACATTAATTTCTTCTCCATTTGTCTTTTTCTTGAACGTTGATGCTGTCGTTTCATTTATTCTCTCAAGGACTGTTTAGAGTGCGTCTGCCTGCAACTGCGAACATTAATTTGTGTTTGTCCCTATTTCGTGGGCATATTTGAGGCATGTTCCGCATTTCGCAATAAGTTGAATTATATCTATTATCTTTGAGTATTTCTGGTGTTGTACTGCGATTATGTAAAGTACGTTTCCCTTCTACATCTGCCATAGTGAAGATTCATGGGTGATCTCTCTTTAATTACTGCGTTCCATTTCTGGTGGGCTTCTAGCTCCTGTTAGCGTAATCCTTTCGCGATTTTTCCCCGTTTGTTTATTATTCTCATCATCCTTTCCTTCGACCCATTCTGGATTATCTCTTGATAGCTTTTACTATTTGTATCATCGTTGTCTACATCTTGGGTCGGTTTGGCGTAATTTGGTATTCATCTGGGTTAGGTTCCTCTACATTATTATTCGATGATTGTCTTATTTGTCGAACTCATCGTAGTCCGGTTTATACTTCAGTTGTGAGTTTGTTGATCTGTTTGCATACCTGCGATTTTCTGGTTCTCGTTGTTATTGTTCTCGGTATCGCTTTACTCTACTCGCGTTCACGTAATAGGTCTATGTTTGCATACATAGTTTGAGTGGGTTATTGGGACCAATTTTTAACTCTGCGCATTATTTCTCGTTTACATTACATTATCTCATAAGGTCTTTACCGCATCTTTTGTAATTTCTGGCTACTCTGGGATAATTTTGGCGTCGCAATTTGTGCCATCTCCAACCTGAAAGTTATGCTCTGCGCAATACTCGCTTTTTATTCATGTAATTCTTTGTAGCCTCTTGGTTAAATCTAATATTTCATTATCCTGCTGTTTTTCCAGATCTCTGCATTCGCTCTTTGAACCCTGTTACATAATCATCAATTTCCATATTACTGTGATTATTCGGTTGGTTAGATTATTCTAGGTCTATCCGCATATTTACTTCTCGTGCCGTACATTATTGTAATGGACTTCATTTTTGTTGCTGTTGTATTGACATTCTATAAGCCATAAGCATTAAATTTATGGTGGGTCTATTCCAATCGTTTTTGGTGTTGCTTTTACATATTTGACATCATTTCTATTAGTATACCATTGATCGTTCTGTTTGGAACCATTGTTTTTGCGGGATTGCGTACGGTGATGTTCTCAGCTTCGCAATTCTGAAGTAATTCGTTCTTCCTTTATTATTTCGCTCATAAAGTTGGTTCTTGATCAGTTAGGGATCTGTTTGGGTGTTCCGTATCTACACATATTCCGTCTACTGTATCTCGCTATTGTTCTGTGCTTTTGATCCGGTATTGCGAGATTTGCTTGCCGGAAGGAATTTGATAAGTAATCTGTCACTACTAATATATAGATATTCCATCGTTGGTTTCGGGGTAAGGGTCTACTACATCCATTGCGATCATTGTCCATGGGTTCTGGGTGGAATTGCATTGGCTTAATGGTGCTTTCAATTTACTTCCTGTGCTTTTTTCTGGTTTTGCACATATTAGGCAATTCTTTATCCATCCTTTTACGTCCTCCCGATATTTGGCCAAAATATTTTTGACGCAATCTTGCTTATTCTTTTTTGCTGACATGATGTCCTCCAAGTTCCCATCGTGATATTTTGCATTAGCACCTCTTTTCGTTCTCTTTCTGCGTAAGCACATAGTTCGTTTCTCACATCCATTAGTAATAAACCATCCTTTCTCCATAGTGTACGATGTCTGTGTTTTCCATATGGCTCGCTTTTAATTTACTATTGTTGTCGAAGATTTTCATTATCGTTCGTTTCTATGAATTCGATTATTGTTTTAGCTCCTCGTCTTTCTTACTGCTCATTTCTCAGTTTTGTGAAATCAATATCTTCTTGAGATGATCATGCATATGCGTCTTACATCCTGATCATTAGTTCCTCAAATTACAAATCTTGACATCAGCTGCGTTAGGCGTTCGCTTTTCCTGATTTAAACTTTATTATACGGTGAGTTTCTGCAACTGCATCGCCCATCTCATTAATCTACTAAGGCTTCTTTGTGTTGGCCTAACCATACTAATGGGTTGTATTGATCTGTAGTGATGGTATATCTTCGTGACCCTCATAATAAATATTTGAATGTTTAATAGCTTGGATAAATTGCTAATGCTCTCTTTCAGTCACGTAGTAATTTCTTTTTCATTTCTTGAACGTTCGACTATAATATCCAATAACTCGTTCTCTTTTTTCGTCATCCCATTGTCTAGAACTGCTCCAAGATGCATATCCACTTGCTTCTTGTTGCTAAAAAACGGTTCTTAAATCTGGTTGAATTACGAGTATTGGTGCTGATATCAGTTTATCTCTTAAGTGTTTCAAAGCTGTTTGTTGTTCCTCTTCCCATTATAAACGGGGTATCTTTTTTGGTTAACTTTGTATTTGGTTTTGCGATGGTTGCATAACTCTTGAATGAATTTTCGATAATATCCCATAAGCCTAAGAATTCTTGCACTTGTGTGACTGTCTTTTGGTGCAGGGCATTCTTTATCTTTTCGATGTTCTTGGATTCTGTTTTCTTTGCCTTTCCGCCGACACAATGTGTCCTAAGAAGGTGCTTTTTCCTTTGCCCAATCGCATTTATGGTTTCAATTTTTCATTTCCTTGCTCAGTCGAACGAATACATACGGATGTCTTTTAAGTTGTTGCTCGAAGGTGCTAGAATAAATTAATAAATCATCAATAATATACCATACACTGTTTGATGCCGTGAGTACAAAAATTCATACATCTCCTGGAATGAAGCTGGTGCGTGGTTAACCAAAAGGCATTTTGAATTGCGTTATAAATCTTTTCGATTCGGAAAAGCAGTTTTTCTCTGTCCTCTTCTTTGACTTTTATTGCCAATAACACTTTTTAAAAAATTTTTTTTTTCTAAAAGCGATTTTGGTTAAAATAAGCTGCTCCGTGTAAGTTTTGTAACATTTTCTTTATGTCTTTGGGTAACGGATATGTATCCCGTTGATTACGCGTTGAGTCGTCGATAATGCTATACATAACCTTTGTGTTCCGTCTTTTTTCTTACCATGAACCACTGGGAATTGCATGGCGAGCAACTTGGTTCGATCACTCTGCGCTCTAACATCTTTTGAACTTCTTTTTCTGCTTTCTATTTTTGAGCTTCTGCCAATCGATATGGCCGTTTAGTGTTATTGGGGTATCGTCTGTTAATGGTATCGTCTGTGTTGCGTTAGTCGCTTGTACGAGATTCTAAGTCGGATGCTGCACAATATATCTTTATAATTCCATAAGTAGTTTTTGTAGTTGTTCTTTCTCGTTTTCGTTTTAAGTAGCTGACTGTCGATTGTCCATAGTTTTCCTCAGTTCCTGCAGTTTTTTGCCTGTTGGCAAGTTCAATGTCTCATCATTGGTGTTAGCTTTCACCAGTCTATTCGTTTTCGATAAATGACTTTATCTCTTCAACGAAATGTGAATGTGATTGGAATTTCACTGTTATCGTTTACATACACTATTTCTCTGGCTAATTGCGTAGTTCCTTCTTTTCTTCACTTTGTGATTAGGTTCGAAAATCATTTTCACCTCTACTTTTCCTTCGTTCACTTTTACCGTAAACAAATCATTTGTGCGTCCTGGCCATTACTATTTTCTACTGAGCATCTCACTTCTGATTTCCATACATATTCGTCCGGTTTTATCTCTCAAGCTCCTTGATCCTAGATCTTTTATCCTCTTTTAGAATTTGCATGAGAATCTGTTCCAATTATACAACTCGCTCAGTTCCTGATAACTGCCTAAATTACGTGTTGATTTTCACATTTTTATTTATTCTATTTATCGACCAGATTTTTCGATGACATGCTACCGATCTTTTGCCTGCAAGTTATTTATATCATGTTAGCTTCTTCTATACATGGCCACAATCTTCCGGGTATTTTTATCCATTTTTATTGCTGAGATGTTCGCTCCGTTATCAATCAATTGCATTATTTTCTAACCCCATTTATTTTCTATGTGGTACTGTTTAATGTTGCGTCCAGCTACGTTTGTAAACATACTATAGTCGAGTTCTGGACTGATACTACACTTCTTGATCTTTGGCTAGTTTCTTGGTATAAATCTGCCCATTCGGTCGCCTATGGGTACTGGATAATATTTCGTAATTGTTGTTTGAATCTTGTGGCTATTGGTACGTGTCTTTCTATTGCATGTTTCTTCTCTTACCCGATTGATGTGCTTTCTTTAAACATTCATATTACTGGTGGTGGATGATTATATGTCCACTATGTCTTGTCTTTTCGATTTCCCATTGTTGAGTTGTTCTTGAGTTAGCATTCTTGCGTTTCCTCCTTGGTTTCGTCGTTGGTCGCTGTACTATATCTCTGAAATTTATCCCATCGTTTCCAGTTGCTCGTTTTTTGTCGCTTCATTCTGGTTTTCTCGGCTTCTGCTCATTATTGCTTTGAATTTTCGTCCAACTTCTTCATCAGTACCGTTTCATTTTCAGCGTCAGAAATCCCTACGTAATCTTTTTATCTTGTGGATTATCTTTTGATGTCCATTGTAAATACCATTTACTTAGCTAAAAAACCGCGTAAGAATCCAATTGCCATTTTCCAGTTAATTTTCCTCTCTCTTTTTGTAGATATCGAAACATGCTAAATTTGTGTTATGATTTACCCTTACGATTTGATGATGAGTATTATTCTTAAAATTCCTTGCCTCATCTGTCCGAAGATTAAGAATCTCCCCACATGGCTTTTCAATCATATTGCTGTTAGCGGTGAAAATGGCTCTGGTGATAGTAACAATTCGTAGTTGAGGTTTCTCTCCATAGTTGTACCTCCCGTTATAGTTACAATGTTTGATAATATTGCTTGCCTTTGTTGCTGGGAAATAATAAATGTTCTCTGGCTCGTTCCAGATCTTTCGTGGTATATTTCCACTCTCGATATAATCCACTGGTTTTGAATTCCTGCTTCGTTAAGCCCAATTCTGTTAGTCCAATATTTTTGGTGGTGCTACTATTACTCGGGTTGGAAACTGTTAACCAACTTCCATCTCTTTTTCGAATAACGGTCCAACATTACTGGCAACTAACATGTTGTGGTACAAATTTTTCGGGGTTTATCATCTGTTACTGGTTGAGCCGAATCTGCATTTTCCTTTATGCATTATCTCTAATCAATTATGCATTTTACTCTGGGATTGTTGAATTCTCTGGCAGTTTCGCAATTGTCTTTCGCATTTATTACGTATACATAACTTCCCACGGATTCTTCAAAATATCCTTCTTGGAGTGTAGTAATGGAATTGCATTATCCGGATTGTGATTGCCATTGCCAATTTTGATTTTTAATATTTTCTCTGTTCAAGATACAGTCATTTTTAACCAAATCGTAGTATATTTCTTGTTGATGCCAATTCCTTTCATTGATATAAGAAAATCCATCTTTATTTTTATACAGATTAATTTTACACATCTTTTGGAATCTATTTGCGCTTTTGCGTTTGGTATTGCCTGTTTCGCGATAAGAATATTCTTTATTTTAATTAGAACTGGCTACCATTTCGTCACATTTGCTCACCATCCGTACCTTTTATAAATCTCATTTTCCGATTGTAGTATCTGTGATATACTACGTTGGCCGTGGACTCTGATCCGATAGTTGTGGTTATTGTTAGTTTTCCGATTCTTCCGGTTCTTCGCGTATTTCAATTAATGCGCTTTTTGTGTGTTAGTTCTGTCTCTGTGCACTTGCCCTTGCTCCACTTCATCAAATATTGCGCTTCTTCATAAGGTGAGTCTACAAGTCCTGTATTCGGCATAATATACGATGTTGACATTCCCGTATTGCATGATCTATCTGTGCTAGACATATTGAGGTACTTTTTCATTGCTTTGTTGTATCTGGATTCGAAATATTCCTTGTTATTTCTCCAACTTTACTTGGTTAACTTTCAATCACCTACTACTCCTTTGACTAATTGATTCAATTAGGGTGTACTCTCCTCCTTGACACGTTCCGTCTCCAGGCCGTTATTTTCCCGCAGCGTATTACTTCGGGTAGTTTTTATTTTCCCTTCTTCGGCGCTCGTTCCACTCTTCAGCTATTTGAGATACGCCCTGTCGGTGAATCCCTTCTTACATTTCCTCCCGCGTTACAGAAACACTGTTGTTTCCGTTCAGCTTGCTATAATTGTTGGAGGTGTGAGTTGATGTCCGCAATGAAATGCTACAATTTCCTTGTTCTGAAATTCTTTTATTTCCCGTTAATGAAATCTACTCTTGATATACATTATTACCGAATACTGCTGTTGCCGTTGTCTTGTAGTTTACCGGGCGTTTGCAGCTTTGCACTCTTCCCTTCTTTTAGTGATATTTTATCACCAATCTTTTATGTTGTCACAATCATATACTACAAACGGTTACCCCTTTTACGCACATCATCCATATGAGTATTTAGTTATTATATATTCATCCCTTTTCTAGCTGTTTTTGGGTTCGTTGCATTAATGCGTCGTCCGAATTCCGTTAACAACTCTTTTAACTTCGCTTGCATCATCTCGGTTTGATCATCTTTACTTACCAAGCTTTATAAAGGCTTGCCATTCCACCTTGAGTCAGGATGATGGTTCAATTAACCTTCCTGATAATATCTGTTAGCAAATTCATATTCGTTGGATTGTATCTGGAGTTCGCTTTCTGTATTATTACTATCGTATGTACATCAGGGGGTAGCCATTCCTTACAAATATCTTTCGGGGTCGTCAGATTCGTTTCGTTTAAATGATTTATTATCAACAGTAATCCCTGGATCTTCTGGTTGTGGTTCGTACCTTGGTTTGTCCATGAATTGTTTATTATTGGTTTTATTGCTGCCCCAATAGCTGTTTCGCTTCTGCTCGATATTATTGAGCTTCAAATTTCTCTTTATTTCTGGATTCGCTATCCCAGCATATCAGTTATCATCTTATTGATCCATTTTGCTCCTTGTTTCTTGACCTTTTAATTTTCCTTTGTACTGCTTTGTCCACTTGACTGAGCTTGCTTCAATTTCGTTGTCAATTTTTTTTAATCCATCTGCATCTGTTCTTTAGTTTTCACTTTGGAGCTGTTTATCAATTTTTGGTCGTCCTCTGGATTTTCTTTTCCATTGCCTACCTGTTTCTTTTAGTTTGGGTTGTTGTCTGTTGTGTTTTCTTTGGATGTTGTGCTCCTCGTTTCATTTTATCAATTATCCCATTCGTCTCCTGTCGAGCTTCGGCGTCTTCTCTCTTTCTTCTTATTTTCCTCTTCGGTATTCTGGCTCTATGATTTCAACTGGTTGTCTTTGACCACATACGTAGCTCGTCTGTTTCATCTGTTATCAAGATTCGATTTTTCGGTTCTGTCATGAATAAAATCTCTTGATATCCGGTATTCTCCGGGTTGTTTCCTCGTCCACAATATCATTTAGACATTTATATCTCTTTCATCTCTGTTGTGATAACGATTACTTCATCTGGCTTGCAGTGGAAACTTCTGGCGTATTTAGAACTCTCTTGTCGTCTATTGGCGTTTTCCGTTCTGATTTCTCTTTTTATTGAGTTCTCTACCCGCGATCTTTTGCTACTTGTTAATACATTTATTGCTCCCAATTGCATTTGCGTAACTCGATTTCGAGATCGTGTCTAATTTGATGTCCTTGGTATTGGTAAAATGAAATGGCGTTCTTCATACGTATTCTCTTTTTTCACTTCACTCACCTTGGCAGTGATTATAAAATTCTCTTTACGATTGGTTCGAAATCTTTGGCATTCATAATTTTAAAGTATACTTCTCTATTGTTTCGGCTGCCCATTCGGTGTGTTTCCATTTTCGGATAATTTCTCGAATTGTTCTGGGTACCACGCATTACATTCCGATACTCCTCTATTCCTTCTTATTTCGCAGATTTCTCTTACTCTGCTACAGAATCGATTATCCAATTTGCTAATTGTTACTGTTTTGTCTTTGTTCTTTGCTCCGGTTTTCTCAATTATCCGCTGCTAATTCTCTTACAATTTTTGCGTCTCCGTTAATTATCGTTAATCCTTCCTCCACGAGGGTCGTTCTATATTCTGTGGGGCAAGTATTTTGTTCCTGGTATCGTTTTCCAAAGTACACTGATTCGCGGTCTCGCTTTTTCTTGTGGATTCGCAATTTCATTTCTCGTTCTGTTTCTACTTCGATTCGTGATATATATCGTATCATCTTTTACAAAATGAGGTGTTACTATTTTTTTCAGTAAAGGAAACGCGCGTACTCCTCCCGCTACATTTTCAGTGGATTGTGGTTTCTGGCTTATCATTGATCTTGCGGTCTACTCCAATTTTTCGCTGTGTCGCTCTTCCCGATTTCCGGGTTTAGCGAATTTGAAATCGTGACTTTTCGATTAAATGGCCACTCTAGCTTCCGTCATATCTACCTCTTGCTAATAGAAAATACACTGATAGGTTGTGTTCCTTTTCCTACCCCATTTTCTCCGCTTTGGGTATATTCTCAATTTCCATCCGGTATCCTCCGATCTCTGTATAGAATTATGACTTGTGATACCGATGATTTTTCTCTTCTTCAGCCGATTTCACTTTTTCAGCCATCCACCTAAATCTTCCATTGTGTATGGGGCTAGTTCGAGCTTATCGTTTATTTCCTCGTTCTTCTTCTGGTTGCCTTCCATTTCGTTTATCATTATCCTCTGGTAGATTTTCATATGGTTCATCTTCATATTAATTCTAAGGTTATTTTCGTAGCTGCGTCTTCTGGCGCTCCTGGTAATGTTATTTCTCCCATTTTTGGTTCAGTTCTCTCCATTTTCCATTTCCACTCCTTTGTCTTTCGTCATACACCTTTTTCACATGGTGTTGATCGGCATCGCGATCATCTATTTAGGTTGTTAATTTGCGGTGCTTAAATTTCGCATCTTGTCTCCATAACATGGTAGATGGTTAATATTTGGGTCCATCTTTCTTTTCATTTCCTCTTGAAATTACTTGGGAAAAAATTTTTTCTGTTGTTCCCTTTTTGTCGTATTTTTCCTCTCTGGTTCATCCATTGCTATATATTAATAATTTGTCCGTCTTGCCCATATAACCTAATTCGATATCGGGAATCGTTCGTTTCGGCGGACTTATTTGTCGTTTGTGATACATTATTGCCACGTCTTCCACCATACCGTCGTCACTACTTTCGATTATGGGTTGGATAATTCTCGATTTATCCGTCGATATAATTCGTGCATTTGACAATCAGGATTCTACTAGTATTCTTTTATTCGTCTTTGGTAGCTTTATCTTATCTTTATTGGTTCATCTCCTCTCATTATCTCTTTGATGTTCTCCGTATTTGGCTATCAACTCATCTGTTCTCCTCAATTTATCGAATCTCATAATATTCTGTATCTCGTTACAGGGCTTCCTACAAATTATTTTCATTTGAAACGGTTCGTTAACGATAATCGATTAATATATTTTTCTAGCTTGATCTATTTGCTTGTTTCTGTCATTTTTATCTGGTTTTGCCTCATTATCTTTTGTCTCTCTTTTTCTTAATCCAGGGTTTTTATTTCTTTGGTATACAATATTGGATTTTCTGCCATATTTTTCCGCTGTCGTATTCCTCCGGTTCATTTTGTTTAATTACCCACATTTATTTCCTTCTTGGCCATATTAAGAGCATCCGCTAGGTGTTATATCTCGCTTTATTTTTCCTTCCTGATAATTAAAGGTTTATTTTTTATAACTGGTTCTAGCTTTTTTTCACTACCACATACAACTGTTTGTGCTTTCGCCTTCTTGTTTTGCTATTATCTGTCTTGGTATCTCTGGAAAATCAATAATACCTGATACTCTTCTCTATCATATTCTTTCAGATTCTCTTTGCGACTTTCTTATCATATTCTCTCCATGATGCCCGTAACATGTACCATATCCTGTTGGTATCCTTTCGCAATTAATCATTATTCTGCTGTATGGGTTGTATCCTGAGCTTTAAGACATTTTTGGTTTCGATCTACTTCTTCTACAATCTCGTTGATTTCTTTTAATATCTCGGTTTCATCTTCTCTTGGCACGTTCGTTTCCATTTCCTCTGATTCGGATTTTGATTCATCTTTATTTGGTTTATTTTCCTCGCATGATTGAAATATTTCTCCGCCCAGACTGCTTATTTCACTTTCATCTTCATCTGTTTGATCGTCTGGTATTCGTCTTAGCATATTGATATGCGGTTGTTCCTCCTCTTTCATTATCTTTGTTGGCCCTTTTGTTTGGAACCATATCTCTTTTATTCTATTCTCGATTTGAGCTTCACTCCACGTGGGCTTTTTTTTTCTGATTCTTGTTTCTATTTTTTGTAGCAGTATCCTCTGGATTCGATTTTTTGCTATTATTGGCTCTGATATCTTTTCTTTTCCTTGTGACGTTGATGCTTCTTGCTCATCTTTTTGTAGTTCTAATTTTGGCTCCTCCATTTCTTGAGATAGCACTTTCTTTGCCATCACTTCTATTTTTTGATCTAGTGCTTGCTCTTGTTCTAAATGTTTTAACGCTCCGTCTATTTTTAATATTAGTGCCTTCTTTCTTAGTTCCGCTTTCTCTTGTTTCAGGATTGCTTCTTTTTCTTTTAATTGATCCTCCTCCTGTTCTAAAGCTTCCTCTTGCTTTATTTTCTCGAGTGCACTCTCTGTCTTTTGTGTCATAATTTCTTTCTCGAGTTCATCTATCTCGTACCCTAATATTTCCTTGTTTTGGTCCTCCGTTATCATCATTTCTGCTCGTTTAATTTCTTTAGTTTCCGGTTCATTCGGTTTCTCCATTATCGTTTCTTTTAACTGTCGACGTCTTTGTTTTTCCTCCTCTGTAAATTCTTTGATGGCCTCTATTTTCTCCATCGTGTTTAATTCAACTGTTTTCTCGTTATGAGTTATCATATTTCCTCCCCCTTCGTTCTCAACACACTGCTCCGCAGTGTGAATTTCATCTGGAACTTCCATTCTCATCATATTAATTCTTTTTGGGGTTTGTTTTCGATTTTCCCATCTTTGCTGGATTTCCTGAGCTTCCTCTGTTTGTAGTCTTTGCCATTCAGCTTGTTGTTGCTCTTGATATTCTCTAGTTCTCAGCTCTTGAATCTCCTCATTGCTTCTCATTACATTGATTCGTTGTTGTTGTATATTGGTGGGCATCTGTTGCATCATCTCTTTTAATTCCATGGGCATTCGTTGTAGTGTTTCTCGTAGCATGTCTATCTCTTGCATCACGTTAATTTGTGGGTTTCCCCATAGAGTTGTTTAATCTTGCCTGGTTTGGTTCTCTTCTTATGCTACATTGCCTTGCGAAATGTCCTTGTTGTCCACAATTATAACATGCTTTGTTATTAGGTTGTCTACATATTTTCTCAGTATGCCCTCGTCTACCACATTTTTGACAAGTGTAATTTCGGAAACAATTCTCTGACCGATGTCCTATTCTTTGGCATATGGAGCATTTTTCATTTGTATTTGGATTGTTCCTGAAATTATTATTATAACTTACTTGGTTATTACCTCTATCCTCCGGGTTTCTCGTTGTTGGTGGCTTGAACATCTGCTGTGCTCTTGGAATGAATTGATTCATAGCTGGATTGATATTGTTGTTTTGATTGTTGGCATTGACTGTTGATGTTGTTGGTTCTGTGGCCAAGACTGCCACTTGATATCCCAGTCCTAGATGGGCTTCACATCTATTTGCGATTGCTACTGCTTTATCTAACGTTTCTGGTGCCAAGCATTCAAGGTTGGCTCGTATGTCTTCCCTTTTAATTCCTCTTATGAAGACGTCTACCATCTTATCTTCGGGCAACTCTACTTCTCCGAAGGCTTCTTTACACAATTTCTTTAATTCGCATGCGTACACTGCATTTGATTCATCTCGTCTTTGTTTTCGATGTAGGAAGTCCAATATCTTCCTATTCCCCTTTTTCTCTATCCCGAATATTTTTATTAAGAACTCTTTAATCTCTGTCCATGTTGTTAATTTTGTTACATCTCTCGCTTCTTCTACAAATACATCTTGTGCGCTCCCCTTTCAGATACAAGGGTAGTCGCTCTTTTACTTTTTGATCTGTCCAGTGACAGATATTTTTATATACTTCGAATTCCTTTATGAATGTATCCAATTTGTTGAGACTACCGTCGAACGGTTCTCCCCTAAACTTTTCTCTGAATTCTCCTACTATTGCATTGTTGTTATTTATCATCATGTTTAGATCCGGAGTTGAAGTCGTATTGGAATTTATGGAATTTGCCATGTTTGAGTTAATGTTTAAGTTTTTTAATCTCTCTTCTTCGTTCTCTGCTTCTATTATTGGCAACCGGTTTTCTATATCGTTTATTTCGTTTTCTTCGCTACTGTTGAATTCAACGTCGGTTAATCCACTATCTGTACCGGTTCCTGTCGCTGCTGTAATTGATACTCCGGTTTTGGCACTTCTACCGTTGCGAACTTTTCTCTTTTCTTCCTCTTTTAATAAACTTTTTTCTCTATTCTCTTGGCTTTTGCTTCTCGTACGGTTGCTGATGCTTTCAATGTTTACGGTTATTCGTCTGCTCGACTGGTTTCTCTTCTCTTGCTTTGGTTGCTTTGAAACTTCTGGTTGCTTATCTGTTTGTAACTACTCTGACGTTTATTCCAAAATCTTTTCTGCTCGTTTATTCAAATTCCTTTGTTATCGCTTGCTTTGTCGTTTGCTCTGAAATATTTTCTCCTTTGCTTTGCTTTGTACTTGACTTGGATTGCTTTGCTTGAATATTGATTCCTAAAAATAAATAACACTCCAATATTCTATACTCTATACTAATTTCTCCTCCGTTTACCATACTATCTATGTTATCATCCCCTGTTCGCATTTATCGTGGTGGTCTTCTTTATCTGACTCACCCCCCTCATTTTAAGTCCATTTTTAATTATCTATACCTCGTAATAATTATCTATTAATCTCGTATCAATTATCTATATAGTCTTATCAGTTATCTATATAGTCGTATCAATTATCTATATCATAATATTAATAATCATCATACTCATACTTTCATTCATTCCATTAATTGTTTTTCCTATGTCTCCCAAAAAATTCATTCACTTAATCCTCAATCGCTGGCGCTCTATGCCCTCTATGATTTCCGTTGGCTCTTCGGCCTTCGGCTTTAACTCTTTTACTGGTCATCTGTGACCTTAATTTCTATTCATAATCATATTTCATCTTTACTCATATCATATCTTATCTGGTACTCTATGGCCTCCAGTATCTGATCATAATCATCCGGCCCTCTATTGCCTCAAGTATCTGATCATAATCATCCAGCCCTCTATTGCCTCAAGTATCTGATCATGATCATCCGGCCCTCTATTGCCTCAAGTATCTGATTATAATCATCCAGCCCTCTATTGCCTCAAGTATCTGATCATAATCATCCAGCCCTCTATTGCCTCAAGTATCTGATCATGATCATCCGGCCCTCTATTGCCTCAAGTATCTGATTATAATCATCCAGCCCTCTATTGCCTCAAGTATCTGATTATAATCATCCGGCCCTCTATTGCCTCAAGTATTTGATTATAATCATCCGGCCCTCTATTGCCTGAAGTATCTGATTATAATCATCCGGCCCTCTATTTCATATTATCTCTTATATCGGACTTGAGCTCAACAGTGACTTTTGGGTATGTTTGAGGCCTCACACTGACTCTCAAGCCATGGCGTCTTTTGGCCGCGCATTCTTCCGGTTACGCTTTACTCACCGCCATTCGGATATTTGGTACTCGGTGTGGGATCCGGGTTGTTGTACCAAACTCCTCGCTGGGCAATAAAAAAACATTCCCTCGGTACTCGGTGTGGGATCCGGGTTGTGTACCTCGAAGAATATAAAAGTATGGAAATGCCTAGACGTTCAATCAAGTTCCAAAAGCGGTTTACTTGATTTCCCGAATAGTGAAAAGAAAAGGAAGTGCTCAAAAGTGGGAGCGGGGAATAAACTATCAAATCTCTGCCCGCTCCATCCATCAGATTTCTCGGCTCAATTCGAGCGCTCTCATCTGGCTTTAGTAGGACGTTTTGAGTATGAACCATTTACCGGTTAGTTCACATCTCACCTACCGTTTGGCCCGATACTCGGTGTGGGATCCGGTTGTTGTATCGAGTGCCTCCCAGCGAAAAAAGAATCGTCCGATACTCGGTGTGTGATCCGGGTTTTTGTATCGAACGGCCCAGCGTCATCAGTCCCTTGGCTGATAACAACCTGAGCACGACAGTCCGTAGCTGTCCTCTGGTGCCTCGCCACCAGCTAGGGAAAAAAGAAGTCATCTCTAGGTACCTTTATTCTAACTATTAACTCTGTTCCGTGCGCACTCTTTCTCTCACCTCTCGGTCTATCTCTTCACTCCCCCCTTCAAAATTTGTGGTAATCGCATCAACAAGCTCCCCAAAAGAGGTGATCAGTCTCTCGCCGGTTACTTGCTGACATACGCGACTTGGCCTACCAGTTCCTTTCTCAGTAGGGTTGATCAGGGTTTCCCTTGGGTGAGCGTACTATCATTAGATAGCTCAGGTTTAACCATTTTTCCTCGTCCTATCTCAATATAGTATCAATAAATATAATATCAATAAACAAAAAGAATTATACACTAGGAAAACTCGGTTGTCGAAATTTTTCCGTCCAATATTTTGTGTCTCTGTGCATGTGTTTTGATTATTTCCCTAATTCGGCTTTTATGTTTTCGGTCTATTACCTTTGTTTAGCATTGTCAGGTGGTTTTATTATTTATAAACATTGCATATTATCTAATAATAATTCAAGTAATGCATAATATACATTTATTTCACTTCATCATAACAATTCATGGAAAGTAAACCGTTAGTCTTTCCTTTATCTTTCGCTGGCATAACATACAGTGCGACTCTTGTGCGCATCCATGACAATAACTCAGGTGTCCGCAAGGTATCACCATTACTCGTGCTTCCTCTGTTTTGCACGCATAACACTCCACATAAGCCTTAGTCTGCTCCTTCATTGTTGTTGTAATCTCGTCCTCAATGTTTTTAACTTTTTCCATTAACTTGTACCAGCTTTTCCCAAATTGGTTATCTCTAATCTCATAGATAGAATTTCATATATTCTCTCAGTTGTTACATCTTTATCAATATCGATCAATTTTACTAATATGCAATGTTCCTCGGAGTACGGATTTGAAATTGTTGATATATCCTCTTTAGCTCGTTTAATTAACTTTTGTTTATTAATCAGTTCCTCGAGATTGTCATTTTCAATGTTTAAAATCCCTTTTAGTTTTTCTATGATTTTGGTTGGTTCCGTCTAAAATTATCAAATTACCCTTTAAATTTATCTAAATATTAATTAACTAAATTCATTCACCTCTTTAATATATTTTGATTCATTTTATCTACTACTATTTTACTCATTACCTGTTGTGCTTTATTCTATTACCGCTGGCTTCCTCTATTTGGTTCCGTTGCTTTCTCTTGTTTATCATTACTCCCCTTACTTACCCCATTTCATTTTATCCCGAATTTTGCCCTTTTAATTACTTATGCGTCTTGTCATTGTTGTTGGTGTCTTACGAGGGTGTCATGTCGTCAAGTATTGATGGATGTTGAGTGTCTTGGCGGCTTAATTTGTAGTCGGGTTGCTCGTTTCTCAATAGTTGTTGTCTGGGTTTTGTTTCATGGCGTTCTCATCTCTCTGGGGTTTGCAACATATCGTCTCAACCTCTCTGTTTAAACTTTAAACATTGGCTTATATTTCCTTGGGTTCTTTGTAAAAGCAGTCTTTTATGAGCCCCCAAATTTGTATCTCGTAGTCAGGTTTTTATTGCTGTTTCAATTTTCTCCTCGATCTTTACACTTTCTCATCGATTTGTTTACACACGAAAATCCTTCAATCCCGGCTGAGGGTGTACTGGCATAATTCTCTTGATGGTTTTGGTCTTTTCAAATAACAAAGCTTCAATCCCGTGGTGGAACCCCCAAATTTGTACTTGGTGGGCTAGTCGTTTATTTCCTTGACATTTCCTCTTATCTTGTAGTAAGGTTGTTCGTTTTCCGTTGACCGTTCTCTGGGTTTTGTTTCATTGTTATTATATAATTTGTACTTGATGGTGGGTAAGCCATTCGTTTCATCAACATATTTTCTCATTTTGTGGTCGGGTTAATCGTTTCTTATCTTTCTGTATTAAGCTCCCTTCTTTCTCCTTTGTCATCTCTCCGGAGTTTGGTAAAATGTCGTCCCGACATTTTCCATTTAAACCTTAAACATATGTCTATATTTCCTTTGGTTTTTTCGCAAAACAATCATTCTATCCCGGCTGAGGGTGTACTGACAGAATTTTTGTTGTTTCTTAACTTGATTGTCCTGGTCTTTCCAAATAACAAAGCTTCAATCCCGGCTGAGGGTGTACTGACAGAATTTTTGTTGTTTCTTAACTTGATTGTCCTGGTCTTTCCAAATAACAAAGCTTCAATCCCGGCTGAGCCCCCAAATTTGTATGGTGGGTTACAGGGTTTCAAATCTTGCTTATCTTCCTGGCGACCCTAGTAACGCCATACAAAATGATACTTACCCACTTGGCACCCGTTGCTAAGCAACGTTGGAAATGTGTTCAAGTGGTGGATTGTCCGCAAAAATTGAATACCATTGGCTAGTACTATAGTTGCTCGGACAAACCTCGGGTTCACGAGCTGTCGATAGAAGACCTATGCTCGCTTTGCTCGGTCCCTCTTAACTATCCATGATTAGTGCTTAATTGACTATGAAACGAATTGATGGTGTTGGTGTACGGTTACGTTAAATTAATAACTCGACTACATTTAAACTATTTTATTCGATTTATATACAACTGTTACTGCTGGGGGTGTTGGAGTTGAATTGCGCGACGTCGGGCACGCTCCTTACGTCCCGGTCGCCGACTACTGATTGGAGGGTTGGATTGCTCTGCTGGCTTGGTAGTTGTCTGCGGCATTTGAGTGGGGGCGAAGATGAGCGGGTAAGTTACCGCTTCACCTTCTCGGCATACCGCTAAAGCCACTTCGAGTCCCCGAACCTGCGTACGCAGACTCCGATTTAGCTGGCGTTCTTCGGCCCAGCCTTTTTGAGCTGCAGTGAGCCGTTGGTAAAGGATTTTGGTTCGTTTGGGGTCTAAGCAAGTCGCTTTGGTCTGTTGCATCTCGCGGGTTAGTTGCAGGACTTGACTAAGTAACTCGGCATTCGCCTGCCTCGCGCGATCTAATTCCGTCTGCAGGATCCGTAGAGAGGACATTACTGAAATTAAATGGGTTATTACACGTCGGTTTATGATAGAGCTAAATGTTTAAATTTATCCAAACAAATCAACAGCTCATTTTCTATTAAATAAGAAAACACACAGAGTTCTACTTATAATTGTTATCTAATCACTACATTAATGTCTATTAGTCATTCGTCCGGACAATATCGTTCTAGACTCTTCTTGAGGGCTTCCACTGTGTAGGGTCGCCTAGTATCCCGAACCGGACGAGGTGGATGGGCGACGGCGATCCGCCCGGCAAGGATGTCATCCAGCACGTTTGCAAGGTACATCCTTGCCTTGACGACTTGTAAGTCCACCCGCTCCTGCACCCGCTCCCACTGGGTGAGGAGGTCCTGCGCGTTAGCGAATATTTCGGCAGCTGGGTACTGCTGTCGAATTAGTTCCTCAGGGTCGTTATCAGGTGTCCTCCGAATGGCAGGGTATGGCCATTGACGACGTATTTTCCCGATTGCCCCTGTTCTCCTGGGCGACTCCTTCCTGGATGGCGTGTTAGATGAACTGGAATCTGTCTTAACTAGCGGCATGTTTGGCTGAAAGCAATGTAGTATGATCAGTTACTAGTTTAGGATAACGAAGAAAATAAAATGGATTATCCAAACTGTGTGCGCGATTTGTTATTCGACTCTATAATGGTTAGAGGATGACTATTGGGCTTTCATATTGTTCGATATTACGTTGTTGAGATGAGTGGAAACTGGCGTTCGATCACTTAGTGTCATTCGTTAATGTTGGGCGAAACTTATTGTTGGATTTGGACTTGACGTTAATATCGGGGTTTAGGAGTTACGGAGGGGTTACGGTGTGCTTGTTAACCCTTTGCGCCCCCAAAATGTCTGGTTTGATCGACCTTTCCTATTAGATGGTTTGATCATGCATCCCTCCTAATTAACAAACATTCCTTTATGTGTACCTTGTATTGATAGTTTAGCTATTAATAAATGAGATACAGAGGGGTTAACTGATTAAATAATGATTGCGATATTTATTAAAATTATCAATTAAATGATGAATGCGAGGTTATTTAAAATATCCGTTAAATGATGAATGCGATGTTAATTAAAAGTATCCATTAAATGATGAATGCGATGTTAATTAAAAGTATCCATTAAATGATGAATGCGATCTTGATTAAGAATACCAAATTCCGATGTTGACTTTAATTATCTCGCTATGGAATGCATTTGTTTATTTATCAACGGTGCGCTGTCGATCATTTTTCGTCAATGTCTATTTCGGATGCATACTGATTACGCGAACTGACTGATTCTAATTTATTCAATCCACATCTCTCGTTCACTATTTCTATCTTAACCATTTTTGTCGTCAAGCTTGGCCAGGTTAACTAAGGTAAATTGTCATTCTAGTTGTTCCCTCTACTTTTCTTTTAGATTTTTGTGTCATACGCGCTCCTACCGTGGATCTCTTCATTTGGGTCTATTTATGCGTTATCGGTTGGGGATCATCTTACCCCTCGGTAACATTGGTCGACAAATTGTTCAATCGCATGAGCCATTAATCAGAAGTCGTGCCTCCTCGTTTGGGTATTGATGGACCTCGTATCTCGCACGACCCCCTGTTTGGTCAGTCAAATATTTCATCTATAATTTCTGATTTCGGACTCTTGACCTATGATCTCAATTCAGTCGATTTATTTATGTTGGAATTTAATTGCTATATTAAAGGTTCATTTGATTTTTGTTTTCTTTGTATTCGTAAATCATCAATACTTTTATAGTCATCGACATTTTATTTCATTAATCTCCTGGTTCGGGTTGATGGTGCGAAGGGATTTTACTCGGTTATCATGAAAAATACCATTAAACTAAGCTCTGCTGAATTTTCCTACAGTATTAAACATGGAATTCATTTTATTTCACCCAATTTTATTAATTTTCTTTACTCCGATGAATAACTTTTTATCTGATTTACTTTCTCAGTGAACCCATCTGTCGACATTGGATTATCACTCTAAATTAATACTAACAATTCCTCTTTGCTACCGTGACTTTCTCTTAAATTTCACCTCAGGAGTTGGTTTACACTGCGTTAAAGCTTTACTGGCATTGTGGGTATTTCTCGCATCCAAGTTCATTTAAAAATGGGTTTGGTTTACTATTATTATCCCTAGAGTTGTTTAATCGCCTCGAACCATCAATCCGTACCAGGAGTTTAAACTAATCATCCAAATTATTCTACAAATTATTTCACGGGTTTTAATTCTATCAGTGGTTTCAGTTAGTTCATTTTATCTCGTTTGCTTTGCTCAAGGAGTTAGCTTAGATGGAACTGTAAATCACCTAAATTTTCGATAATTATTTTATTAAAATCTAGTTTAATTAATAGGATATTTATTTTTAATGATGACAAAAGATCTATTAACGTGATGGATAAGTTCAATTTACGGGATTCGCCAAACTATTTACGATATTTATGTTTGATTTTAATGAACTACTCTACTACTAGTTAAATCAATGTTAAATATCAATTACATTTATACCAACGATTTCAGTTAATTTATCCCCGTGCCCTTTCCCTTTAATAGATCCTAAGCGCCTTTGTGTTTATATTATATTTATTGAGTGCCCACTGGACTACTCGGTGTGGTGATTTTAAGCCGTTTGTAAGATAATTTTAGGTCGATTTTACAGAATTGAGAAACGAGGAAGCAGCCAGAGACTTCTTCCTTATTTCTCGCTTCAGCTATAGGGATAAATATTGACGTTCCGACCGCTGCGTTGCGCACGCTGAGTCTTCACGGGTGCATATCATTGGCGGTTTTCCACGCTCTTACATGCATCTGCACTATGTTGATTTTACTAACTTGCGTGATGTGTCGGCTGTGGGCCGGAAAAATTTCGACATTTTAAGTTATGAAACAAATAGGTTTGTAAAATATGATAATAATATTTATTAATCGTACAACAATTCAACAAAATTACCCTTCATTGACTATTCCATAAACATCAAAACATAAAATAGCATAAACCACATAAATACCTCTCTCCCCACATCAACGCCGAGCAGAGCTCCATTGAGATGCAAGGTCGCGATGTGGAAAGAGGGTTCCGACATAAATGATTCTCACCTAAAAAATTTGAAATAGATTCGAAGTAGTTCACAATAATTGAAAAGTAGTTGAAGATTTTCCAAATAGTTTTTAAAGTTTTAACACTTTTCAAAATGATTCTTTGTTTTCAAGAAAAATGGTGATGGTTAAATGTGAAAATGGATCAGTATTTATACCTAATTGTGTGACGTGTAAAATTTGATGCAGTAAAACAAAATTCGACCTTGTTCTTTTCTAGCAAATTCTATTTTTTAATTTTTGTATTTCTTGATTTATTTTTATAATTTTTTATTTGAAATTTTTATTGAATTATTGCTAATTCAATTTTTCGATTTAAATTCCACTTTAATGAACTTTAATTGATTTTTCTAGTTTCGTCGAATTTGTCGTGTTTTCTTGTTGTATCTGTGTAGGTATCGTGCGGATCTTGGTGCATTTGTTAATATTTTTATTTTATTTTTATGTTTATTATTTTATATTTAATTCTTTTATTTCTCAGATTTTATCGGGTTTAATTGGTGTTTTTCAGGTTTTATTTAAATTGCGTGATGTATCTGCGTGTGTGTTTCTGATCCATTTAAACATTTTCAAGGCCGTTTACGTTCTGGCCCAACAGTAGGTATAATATATTGACTGGGTTGTCTGTGAAATAATGTATTATCAATCATCGATCTGACTCCTAGAATACTTTTAGGAGTATACATGTGTTTGACGAACATTTTACAGAAAATTTATGACAATTAGAGAATTTGACAGAATTTGACAGTTCAACAACTCGTAATGTTTTTTAAATAATATACATTTTTGGTTCAAATTATAAATGAATTCACAATAAAGAAATCGCTTATTTATTTTTAAAAAAAGAAATTAAAATCTTATAAAAAATTATGAAAATGTAAATTTAATGAATCAGAGTTTACTTTTGTTTTGTTTAAATAATCATTCTGTCTTCTAAATTATTGTCTGACCTTAAAAATATAAACTTATTAATCAATTATTTTCATTTTTCATTTATATTGTTAATTTAATTATAACTTATTGTATTTTACCTTTTATTGAATGACATATGATTATGTGGTAATTTGTCATTCTGGTGCTGGAAGGCATTCAGTCGCTAAAGAGTACATTTATAAAGAAGTTTGTAAAAATGCTTGTCTTGCAGCTAGAATAATTTTAAAGGATAAAGATGCTGTTATTCCAGATATTGTACAGGCCGCTGTGGATGCTGTAAAGATTTTAGAAGATGATCCATGTACCAATGCTGGGTATGGTAGTAATTTAACTATTAGCGGGAAAATACAGTGTGATGCATCAATAATGTGTGGACAGAGTCTTAGATTTGGAGCTGTTGGTTGTTTAAGTAATATTAAAAATCCAATTGTAGTGGCAGAGAAATTATTGACTCTACAATTGCAAGGGCCGCTTTTAAGTGGTGGTAGATATCCACCTAGCATTTTGGTTGGAAAAGATGCGACTGATTGGGCAGTTAGTAATGGTAATATTTATTTATTTAGTTATTGCACTTCTTGATTAATGCTTAATTTATTATAATATAAATAAAAAGTTAAAAATTAATTTACATTTTTAAAATGTTTTTTAAAATATTTTTATTTCAATTTAACTGTTGCATTTATTATGAACTACGGGTCAATTAAGATTTATTTTCATAAAAGTAATATTTAATCAGAATAATTATTTATTGAATAACCTTTTCGATCAGACAACATTTCCAATAACCTTTATTGTTATTATTCATTGAATACTCTTTTTGATCTAGTTCATTATTATTATTACTATAAACTTTATAATTTTTCGAATAACGTCTTCGATTATAATCATTGTCGCTATAAGAATTTATTTTAATATTAAAAAGTTCTATGCGGTCCTCTTTATTGAAATTATATTGGCTATTGTTATTAATTATTTTCATAATTTGCCATTTATTTTCATTTCCCGCAATACAAACTAAAAATACAATCTACTAAAAAATTATCATCAAATCTGACTTGATAGTTGAAGTTATTGATCGTTCTCATTTCTCAGTGATAAACTCAAATGAGTCTGAATCCTTTCAAATTTAACTTCATTTTCATAGCCTTTTTTATTAGTTTATTCAGACTTACAACAATCTCGAGAAAAACTTCGAAACATTAGGATGGATTGGAAAATAATCTATACACATACAAATAATAAACAATATTATACATAATTAAACTAAAGTTTCTAATGTGTTTCGTAGACAATTCGATTCCAGCCCCTTCTAAAACTTAGTAAAAATAAGAGAATAATTAGTCTATAAATAAATACTCACATGGCTTACTACCCATGCGAGTCAGGGGAAAGCAAAGCAACCATTTAAACAATAAATAAAATAAGAGAAACGTGATCAGGATTAAAAATAACATAGTAAATTGTAATGATAATAAATCTAATAATTATCAAGGGAATATTCATGAAAATCAGTTTAAATAACAATTGGAAACTTATAGATTCGTAATTATAAATTTTCTGCAGTCCGCTTACTGGATAATAATAAAGAGTGTGCTTTGTTGATTTTGACCCCTCTTGCGGGAATGGTATGACCTAATAAGGTTTTTGAATTACATTTTGATTGGAATTTTCCACGGGTTGTACGATCTAATTTTAACTAGTGGTCATAAGGTTTTAGATGATAAAATAGGAATGTAACAAATTTTTCTATGGTCTAGAGGGATAGTGGAACCTTAAAATCAAATTCGAGTACATACCTTTTATCGGTATCTCGTTGGACTCAGGGTATGCCAGCCAATAGTAGCGCTAGCAATAGCACTCAATTTTTGCGAACAACCACCCACTCGACTCAGTTCTAACGTTGCACAGCAACGGTTGTCGAGTAGTAAGCGAAAAACATTTGCATTGGATTGTCTGGGTAACATCCATGCATTTTAAAATTAAACAACTAGAAACCCACCAAAAACGTTATAAATAAATAACGAGAAGCCTTTATGACTAAATATACACATTACAAATAAACCTAAAACCGATATAACCAGGTATTTAACAACCAAATTATTATAATTTAAAATTGTCCTTTATTTTTTTAATATGGTCACCGTATATATATATAATCCATAAAATATTTTGATTTAATAAATCAATTGTTAACTATTATCAAAATATTTGTTTGTATTTATAATGCCAACGAAAAGAAAAATCTTGTTTTAATATCATGAGGGCGGAAAAGATTTTATTAAACTGAATTTTTCAGAAAATATCTTCTTATAATAATTTAATATAATTATAGGCGTAGAGTATGTTAATGACAGCCAGCTTATTACAGCAGATAGATTGAAGAAATTTAAGCAATGTGAAAGTTTATTGCCAGTTCCGGAAAAACTCAAAAAGCGTAAACTCTCTGAAGAAAATAGAGATGTTTCAAAAATATCGAAATTAGATGAGAGATTACAAACCAATAATTATGATGAAAATCTAGATACAGTTGGAGTAATAATTGCGGATAGTTTAGGGCGAGTTGTGTCAGCCAGTTCAAGTGGTGGGATTTTGTTGAAATGTGATGGACGAATTGGCCAATCGTGTATGTTTGGCAGTGGATGCTACTCTGAGCAGAAAGACGACAAAGTTTCCGTGACTGCTGTAACTACTGGTTTAGGAGAACAGCTGATGCGTACTATGCTGCCATTGAAAGCGTGTGAATTTCTAACAAATCTTTCTTTTAATGACGATGAAAATGTCTACGAGAAATTTCAATTGTTTCTTGAGAGAAATTTCATGAAGTCAGGTTTTGTGAGTGGAGATCTCGAAAAATCTTTCGGTATTCTGTGTCTGAAAACGGAAAAGATTTCAGAAAATAAAGTCAGTATCGATTTATTATACGGTCATTCCACTCCGTCAATGTGTTTCGGTTACCTGAGTAGCCTAGAGAAAATCCCACAGACAATTATGTCCAGAAAACCTGGTAGTGAAACAGCATTTGTGATTGGCTCAATGGGAAGCATGTTCAATCGGTAGCGTCGAATAAAACTGCATTTGTTTTTTATCTACCTTAATAATTTTTATTGGTTGCATTTTTTATAGATAAATAATTATTTAATCATCACACCAAAACTCGACTGCCCGATAAATGATAATGATCTAGATTTTTCACATCTAATTAAAAATTTATTGTAAATAAAAACCAATTTAATGAGTATAAACCAATTCCTATATCTAATTCCCTTTAATATTGCCCTGAGTTGATATTACTATTCGGTGAAATAGAACTTATGATCCAACTCGTGTTTTAGATCAGAATAAAACTACAATAACTTTATTTGCTCTACTATATCGCAACTGATTAAATTTTTCGTCCAAATATAACCTTTGCTGGCCTTTGCCCAGTTTTTTCTTGTTGGTGTTCGGAACTGTATTTTCATTCATGCCATTTGTATTGTGGTGCTGCTGGCTTGAAAGTAGCCCGCTATATACTTTTTACTTCAAAATTCCTACCATAACTTACATGAAGTTTATTTGGAGCTCCGAATTTTAATATCCACTTATTAAACAATTTTTCCTTTATCGCATTTTCGTGGTTGCTTATTGGTGATAATGATACGTTTTTACTGTAACGATGAATAATTCCGCATATATATTTCTTTATTGAACGTTTCTCTAAATTGTTCGCAAATGTCTATTTATAGTCTTACTATTATCTGATTTTCCTCCTTTGTCTTTCTCGTCTCGGTTTTCGTTTTTCTACTGCAGGCTGCAATCACCATTTTTATTGCTGTCGCAAAACCTTCCAAGTCAAAGTTATTCTGATTTATATTCGGTCACTTTTTTGTGTTCCTACTTCACTTAGTAATATGTGCATTTTGGTGGGTTGGAGGGTGTTAATATTCTGAAAACTGTATGGTTGTTACCCAGACAACCCCATACAAATATTCTTTCGCTTACCACTCGGCACCCGTTGCTAAGCAACGTTGGAACTGTGTTCGAGTGGGTGGATCGTCCGCAAAAAGTGAGCGCTATTGCTAATTCTGTAATTGTCCGAACGAACCATGGGTTCAACGAGCTGCCGATAGAAGGCCTGTGCTCGGTTTCAATTTATTTGGGTCCCTTATTAAAATTAGTTTTTTCACTGTTGTGATTTTTCAGGTTATACTTCGAATCCGTCAATTGAATTGAGTCAGTTAGCACTATGAATTATCAACGGTATTATTTATTAAAAGACAAATTTCGTGTTCGTGAATTACAACACATTCGCCTCCTTGAGTCGTTGACGTTTTGCACGCTCGGCCTTTCCTGGCCGGTGCCGGTTAGGTTTGTCCTTGGGTGACGTCGGAACTGTCGTGTCTCGATAAGTTAATTGCGCAGGGGCGAAGACCAGCCTATAAGTTACCGCTGCCCTTTCTTGGCTCGCTGACAGCGCTGTTTCCAGTCCTTTAATTTGCGTCTTCAAGTTCTGTGTCAATTGTCGCTCGCCGGCCCACCCTTTTTGTGCTGCCTCCATTCTTTGATAAACCACCTTCGCCCTTTTCGGTTCTATCCAAGTGCCCTTGATCTGCTGGATCTCTCGGGTGAGTTGGAGTAGCTGTTGATGTAAATCCCGGTTGGTTGCATGGGCCTTATCTAATTCTCTTTGTAAAACGGGGAATTGTTGAAAGTTCATTTCTGAAATAAGATGAGGTGTCATAATATGTGTCTTTAAATAAAATAATTAATTGTTTATCAAGAATGGTCTCTGGACCATCACTCATTAATTAACTTCTGGGAAACTATTCAATTAAAGTGTTGGGCCAGAACGCAAACGGCCTTCAAAAATGTTTAAATGGATCAGAAACACACACGCAAACACAACACGCAATTCAAATAAACCCCAAAACACCAATTAAACCATATAAACTCTGAGAAATGAAAGAATTAAATATAAAATAATAAACATAAAAATAAATTAAAATATTAACAAAATGCACCAAGATCCGCACGATACCTACACAAATACAACAAGAAAACACGACAAATTCGACGAAATTGGAAAAATCAATTAAAGTTCATTAAAGCAAGATTTAAATCGAAAAATTTGAATTAGCAATAATTCAATAAAAATTCTAAATAAAAAATTATAAAAATAAATCGAAAAATAATAAAAATAAATAATAGAATTTGCTAGAAAATAACAAGGTCGAATTTTGTTTTACTACATCAAATTTTACACACCAAAAATTTAGGTATATATACTGATCCATTTTCACATTAAAAAAAAAACCGTTTTTCGAAACAAAACCATTTTTTGAAAATTGTTAAAAGTTTTTGAAAACTATTTTTGAAAATCTTAATCGTTTGAAACCATTATCGAATTTGAAGCTATTTTCAATTATTATTTAGGTGAGAAACATTTATATTGGAACCCTCTTTCCACGCCACGCTCGTTGCATCTCAGTAGAGCTCTGCTCTACTGCTCTATTGTTCCCGCTCACACTGTGGAACAATGGAGGCAGGCCTGGAGTCGGACATACCAGGAGCGATATCCTGAGGTGCCTACAGATAACCAATCGGAGGAAATATCGCCGGAGGAGTTCATGAAGCGATTTCGGAAGACGGCGGACGAACCCAATCCGTCACGAGATATTTTAATGCAGGCCCAAGAGCTC
The DNA here is from genome assembly GCA_022537955.1 of Schmidtea mediterranea. Classification (NCBI taxonomy): domain Eukaryota; kingdom Metazoa; phylum Platyhelminthes; order Tricladida; family Dugesiidae; genus Schmidtea; species Schmidtea mediterranea. Next base: position 74,649 of record JAKGRZ010000084.1, on the reverse strand, counting down.
CTGGAAGGCCTTCTACAGCATCAGCGACAAATCGAGGCTGATGTGGCATGGGCCACCACTTACCTGGCCAATGTCAAAGATGACATAGTGGCAGGACGACTGGCTGACAACTACCCGCCTTCTCCAAGACCGATCCGAAACCTCAAGCGGCCGGTATTCGTGGTCCCGGGATACGCTCCGGAAGAAGGGATCAAACCATTCTTCGCGGAGGAGTAAACTCTATTGATTTGCGCATTTATTATTGCTATAGTGACATTGTGATCGAATTCAAAAAACAAAGTTTTTCTGTCTCGTCTTTTTTATCATTAGCATAACTTTCATTTTCAAAAAATTGTTTAAGTAAAACTGCTCATATTTGTATTAGTCGTCATCCAATTCACCCTTACTATTTTAGAAATGGATCCCGTAAAGTTATTACAAAACGAATTAACCCGAGCACGACAGACAAACAAGGATCTTCACGATCAACTCATACATATGGTCCGGGAAATGCAACAACTCAAGGCGACGTGGTTAAACCCCACGAGGGTCAAGCCACTGTATCAAAAGTTAGCCGCGGCCCAGAAGGGGTGGGCCGAAGAAAGACAATTGGTGACAAGCCTGAAGACCCAGATCAGGGGGCTAGAGGTAGCGTTGTCCGCCAGTCAAGAGGGGGCAGCGGTGACCTATCCTCTAGTTTTCGCCCCGGCTCAACTAGCATACCGAGAAGTGAATCCGACCCCATCCGCAATGCCAACCCCTGTCGAAACCCCCACTCCAACAATTCCCTCAACATCTAGTCGACGACCTGGTCGCAAGGAACGGGGCTAAGCGCCGAGCCGCTCGACTCTCCAATCAATGCATTTCTTAGATAAATAAACTCTTGTCAACTATATTGTTTTTCAGTATATCTCTCATTACATTTATGTACTAGTAAGGTTTCAAAATAACATTGTGAAGGATTAAATAAAACCACCACTTATTCTTGTCTTCTCAAACTAACGCCAATAAAACAGCTGGATAGACGATAGAAATTTAAACGCAAGGGGACCAAATAATTAAAAGCGAGCACAGGTCTTCTATCGACAGCTCGTGAACCCGAGGATTGTCCGAGCAACTATAGTATTAGCTAATGATACTCAATTTTTGCGGGCAGTCCACCACTTGAACACATTACCAACGTTGCCTAGCAACGGGTGCCAAGTGGCAGTTAGCATTTTTTTGTATGGCGTTACGGGGCAACCATGGAATAATTTAAAACAAATGACGAAACCCTGTAACCCACCAAAAGTAATAATGAATCTTAAAAACTTTAGTAAAATGACGGAAAACGTGAAAAACGAATTTATTTATTTAAATTATCTCATGAAATTTCATGCACACTTAGAATGTCTTTGTCGCTCTATCTTCTTCTCTTGAGATTCCGCTCTCTCGCATAGGAGTGTTCGCGCTGAGGTTCGGCGATATCATTTTCGTTCCTCATCTCCTTTGGTAGGATGTGCCGAGGAACAATTTAAATAATATTTAATAAAATTTAAATTTACTCTTACGTTATCAAAACTTGGTGTTTATTATTAAAAATCGAATCTACTTTTAACCTACCAATAATTTATATCCATTAATAAAACCGAATCTATTTTCACCCTAATAATTAATAAATTAAATCTACTTTCATGCCAAAAATAATTAGTAATTCTTAATCAAATCAAATTTACTTTTATATTTTTAATAATTAGCAAATCATCGATAAAATCAAATCTACCTTTAGGTTAATAACAATTAGTAACTAGTGGGTTACTGGGTAGCGATATTTAAACTATATGGTTGTTACCCAGACAACCCCATATAAATATTCTTTCCCTTGCCACTCGGCACCCGTTGCTAGGCAACGTTGGAACTGTGTTCGAGTGGGTAGATCGTCCGAAAAAGTGAGCGCTACTACTAAAGCTGTAATTGACCGAACGATCTCTGGGTCCAACGAGCTGTCGATAGAAGACCGGTGCTCGCTTTTGATTTTTAGATCCCCTTATGTTGTTAATGTCATCATTTGTATTCATAATTCTCGTGTAAACTTCCCATTCGTGCAGGGCAATGTCCTCGTGCTACTCCTACGAATTAACACTTATCGAATTCTTTAACTAACATTTAAGTAACAACCAATATATATTTTACCAACGAAAACAACACATTTCGACACGTCAATCACGTGTTGCTTAATAGTCGCGCGGCTCGGCGCTTAGCCCACTCTTTACGTCCGGGTCGATAACCGCTAGCCTTTGGTATGGTCTTCAGATCTGTCGTTGTCTCTCGGTAGGCTAGTTGGGCAGGAGCAAAAACGAGGGGATATGCCACTGCCGCTCCTTCTTGGCAGGCTGACAATGCTACCTCTAGCCCCTTTATCTGGGTCCTCAGGCTTTGATTTATTTGCCTTTCTTCCGTCCAGCCCTTTTGTGCTGCCGTGAGCTTTTGATAAAGTAATTTTGCTTTCTGTGGTTCTATCCAGGTGACTTTTGTTTGTTGGACTTCTTTTGACATCTGAATAATCTGTTCGTAGAAATTCTTGTTAACACTACGTGCGTGTTCCAGCTCCTTCTGTAGAATTTTTAGTGATTCCATCTCTATAAACAAATGAAATTAACTTTGGTCAACAAATCTTAAGTTATTTAATTAATCATACAAATATTCACGGTATTAAACAACAAAAAAAAAGAAAAATCGTGGAAAGCAACTAATCTTTTATTTGAACCTAAATTTAATTACACTAATATTATTGTAAATTTGAAATCCATATTCGAGTCATTAACGGAATTGAGGGTTTTGATGATGCCTCTCAACACCTTCGTCAGGGACCGGCTGAGCGTAAGAGCGCTCATTATACACGAAGACCGGTCGTTTTGTGTTTCGGGTACGGCTGGCACGGACATCGGAGGAACGACGACACTAACTTTCATTCGTTCATCAGCATGATTGAAAGTGGGGCTGTGCGGCGGTGTGTATTCGTCGGTATCCGCAATTCTGCCGGCCGCTATGTCTTCCTCCACATTTGTAAGATATAGCCTGGCCCTGGCTACTTGGAGATTGACCTGGCATTGGTGATCCTCGAGCCGAGAGAGGAGAGACCGGGCCTGTTCGTGCATTTCCTGGGTCGGATTTCGGCCACGTTCTCGTCTGCCCGCTACGAACGGTAGCTCATCATCCTCTACTGATCGCAAGGCATTCCATCGGGCTCTCTCGGTTGGGACACAGTGAAGCCCGCGTTCCACATGGCTTGTCGCCATTGATCAGCAGCCTGCGTGGGGACACGAACAATGGCTCTCGATGCATCTACAATTCGATTACATAAATAGATTCTCCGTATGTTTGTTGAAACAGTTAAGACGCTGTCTAAAGGTCAAGATTGTTTATGGGGTTTTCACTCTTATGATTATTTTTATAGCACGAACTTAAAGCTACGGGTTTGTAATTCACCTGTTGGGTTCACCTACTTATAATCTAATTCATAAGATATAACTAAATTAATACTGTGATTGTAAATTTATCCGATTTAAACTATAATGAACTTGAATTAAGTATTAATTGTGTGCAGATGTCTGGAATGCTTTTATTCAAACTAATAAATGTAATGTATTATTTGTATGAAAAGAATTATACAAATTTTTGTTTAAATTTTCTATTTGATTAAAATATGTTGCATCTTAGGTGACGGAATTCGCGATTGCTCGAAGAAAGTCAAGCCCCTCCTTAATTTCTCGATAATTTGGTTTCTTTGGACCTTGTTGGACGTGAGTAAAATCGTTATACTTCCAAAAAAAGTCGACTTCCAAATATATTTCATATGAGATCGCTATTTTCAGCTGTTATTTAGTCAGGTTAGAATTTGGATTTTAAAGAGAAACGATGTTTCAAATTCCTAATTTCACATTGTTAAATTAAACATAATGAAAATGCTTGGTCTGTTCTTATGATTTACTACCTATTCGCTTTCGAGTTGGGACGTGTTTCTATTTCGACCAAATGTTTCTACCATCGTCACATTTGGAGTTTCCACAATCGCTCAAGCTCTTCCCCATCATTTATTCCATTCCCGATGTAACATGTTCATGCTCCCATACTCTCATACGATGTTGTACTGATTTATCTTTTATCATTCCCTAAAGTAAGTGAACTTCAAAATTTATATTCAAAATGATTCAGAGGAATTTTCTTCATTTAATTGAAATATATTTGGAATTTTACTCTTTAGTTTTTGCTAAACAAGAAAACTTCATTACCTAAATAATGAAATAAAATGATCGAAAACAATAATAATAAATATTCATAACGAATGGACATAGGGATTTGTAGTTATTCCCTATATAGGTTAACGTGTTTTCCTGCCGACAATTATTATTGCTTAACTAGTTAACTAAACACAAAATTTGAATTAGGAAAAACTTCATTTGGTTAATCGAGGTTTATCAAACTAAATCGGGATAATTCAACTTATGTCCGCTGTCAAAGGTTGGCTATAACTACTATTCACTGGGATCATGTCGGGGTCAGTGCTGCGGTATCCTTAGTTAAGACTCGGAGTCGTTAATAATAAATTAGGAGAATAAAATTAGTCGTTAATAATAAATTATGAGAATAAAATTAATCGCTAATAATAAATTATGAGAATAAAATTAGTCGTTAATAATAAATTATGAGAATAAAATTAGTCGTTAATAATAAATTATGAGAATAAAAATTTTTACTTGTCGGACGGGACCTTGGGTTCAGGATTATGTCTTCGTCTGAGATCCTATCCATCATATTCTCATTGATTTAGTTCTGGTGATTGTACATTTTTAAAGTTCTAAAATTTTCTGTTAGCATTGATCGGTCAGTAATTCTTATACCAGTTTGTATGCGCCGGGGCAGGAAAATTTCGTCTACCTCTATCTGTGGTGGATTTGTTGGCCGTGCATGCGAGGCGCGCGGGGTGTAACGCCTCATTCACTCTCATTACTATTGTATTAGTGGAATTCTGGGTGCTTGTGCATGGAATGCTTATTGATTATATGCGAAAATGTCAATGTTCACGCTATTCTCGGTGTGCTTAGAAGGATGACTGTAACTCAGTAGGCACACCCTGGTATTAGTTGGTGGCAGAGCTTTCTCTAATATACTAATGTCCTCATGTGATTTAGTTTGTACCGGTGTGTAATGGTTCAATATTCTGGGAGGTAATCGATACTTATTTATTTCCAACTAAATTAATGGTTAACTTTTCAGTTGATTGTCTAAATTAATAGTTAACTTTTCAGTTGATTGTCGTCACATGGGTTTAGCTCATCGGGGTAACAGTATTGGAGTTACACAGATATGGTCGCATCCTTTGATTTACTGGCTAACGACATTTTGGGCGAGACAAGATTGGGTAATGTTTTACGTGAGTAAGTAACTATTTAAACTTAATTTCTTTTCAATTAGGAGGGACTCTAAAACATGATAAATGTGGTCATTTATTGGAATTAATGAACCTAACGATGCCTCGACATTACCGATTTGTCGTTGTTGAATCTTTGTTGATATTCACGGAATCGTTCATAATAATCGATTATTCAGAGAGATGATTCTTAATGGATATTGATGGCGTAAGCGCATTATTTTTTTTACACAATTGTCAAACCGAGTTGAAAAATCGTAGCGTTGGGTTCTTTCACTTGGGTCTACGCATAATTAGGTAACCTTCTAAGTTTATGAAGAAAAAATTGTTATTGATTAGATATTCGAATGTTTGTTCCAAATGGCAAACACCTTTAATTGTGCTTTTATAGGACAATCTGGACTTATTGGGCTTCGTTGCTCATCTACTGGGGAATATTTATTCATCATGTTTGAGATTAGATTTTCTATGTGTTATATTTGGATAGATACCTTTGTTATCAATTCAATTATACCTTTCCCATTACTTGTTATATTTGTGATCAAATTACTTTGGATTTATTATGCTTTAGTAATAATTTATTTTATTGGGAATTTCTAAATTTACTTATTGTATCTATAAGTAAGTTATTTTTGGATTTATTAGTAACGGTTTATTTTACTGGGGATCTTCTCAAATTTAGAACTATTGGTATGAGGGTTTACAAGTCGAATCTCTATTTCACTAATTTTTAAACGTATGGAGTTAATTTTTGGAGTTAAAATTTGACCTTGTGATTTTCTAGTATATTCTATTCTTAATTTTTATTATTTTGAAATTTTATTTGACAATTTTTCTTTTTGAATTTTTAATTGAATTATTTCTAATTCAAATTATTTGATTTTTATTTCATTTTCATGAAATCTCGCATTTTTTGTTAAATTGTCAAATTTGGGTCAAATTGCTAGGTTTTCATGTTATGTTTATGTTTATTTCGTGCGGATCTTGTTGCACTTTGTTATTATTTTAATTTATTTTTGTGTTTTTAATTTTATATTTAATTGTTCTCTTTCTCGCATTTTGATAGGGTTAATTGGTGTTTTAATAGGTTTGAGTTTAAATCTGCATGTTATATTTGCGTGTGTGTTACCGATTCATTTAAACATTTACAAGGTTGTTTGTGTTCTGGCCCAACAATTTCTTCTATCAACTTCAATCTATTTTATGCTGGTATTCATATTATACCTTTTTGTGTAAATACATTGCTATTCTCAACTCTGAATTTGTAATCTTTGCTTCACATTTTATTTTTTATTCTCTGTATCTGCTTATTGTATTTTTGGCATTTGTTACTAATAATATTTTCGTTTGGATTTTGACCACTTTTGAATCTTCATGTTTTATTAAACATTATCCACATGTTTTTCTGTATAACATATTTTTGGGCAAAAACAAATATTTTAAATTGTTGTTTATCTGGCACGACATCCGATGAAACGAGGGCGCGCAAAATGTAAATGGGTGAAAAATCATCAAAAATAGCCTAATTAGCAATAAATAATACAAAACGTAGAAAAATACAAAAATATATAAAAAAATAAATAAAAACATTTAAAAAGAATCGAAAAACATTAAATTTTAGCAAAATCAACCTATATCATCATATTGGATATAAATTCATAGAAAACGCCTATTTTCTAGAAAATAACTATGAAAATTAAGCTTAAAATGTAATTAGAAACTTTAACAAATAAGAATCATGAAAATCTGACAACTAGGTAAAAGTGATGAAATAGCGTAAAAACGTGTAGGTGTTTTTTTTACAGCATAAAAAACCATGCGTGTGTGGGGAAGATTAGTTTCGACAACCTTGACCTTAGATGTAAATATCTGCTGTCTCCCAATGGCTACCCGTTGCTAGACAACGTTGGTAATGTAACCATCGGTGTCGAGATCGCCAAAGGTGAGCGCCACGTTGGAACTGCTCTGGCCCGATCTCAACTGGGTTCAACGCACTACCGTTAAAAGGCCTATGTGCGATTTCCTTCCTTTGGTCCCCTGCTGAAATATGTCCACCTTTTGTAGTTATCTCTTATCGTTAAGGTGAAAATCTTATACTCGGTTTAGACATAGCGACACTACGAACATCTTTTCAAAACATTTATTAAAAACATTTATTAAACATTTCCAGGAGATTGTTTATACTTGAGATTGCCCCCTCGAACTTGAGCCGCTCGTCGTTTTGCGCCCTCAGCTCTTCCTGGCCGGTGTTTATTGGGTTTGTCTTTGAGGGTGGATGGAGATGTCGATGGAGGTATCATGTCTCGATAAGCCAGCTGTGCCGGGGCGAACACTAATGGGTAAGTTACCGCGGCCCCCTCTTGACACGCCGACAGTGCCGTTTACCGGCCCACTCCTTTTGTGCCAGCTTCATCTTTTGATAAATTGTCTTCATCCTTTTCGGTTCGATCCAAGTCCTTTTGACCTGCTGGATCTCCCGAGTAATCTGTAGAAGATGTTGCTACAGGTTCCAGTTGACAGCATATGCCTTGTCTAGTTCTCGTTGCAATAGGGGAAATTGACGCAATTCCATCTCTGTAAATAATAAAATTTATTCGTGATGATTTCCACAGTTGTAAGCATTTATTATCATATCGTTTACTATTAGGCCATCATGGGGTATTTACAGCTCCCCCTTTGATTCACAGCTAGAACTGATGTGAGGTTAGTATCCCAACTAATCTAGGTGGTGAACACAAGATTTATTTCCATAAGTTAAATAACGGAAGACCGAAACGGAAAAGTAACAAGATTTATTTCACACAAACAAAAAATTATTTTTTTCCTTAAACTATGATCTTGATGATTATATCTACGGAGTCTTTATTTTCTCTTTGTAGCATATCGCTCTCTAGCATACGGATGTTCACGATAAATGTCAGTGAACTCCCTTTCGTCCCGCATTTCTCTCGGCAGAATGCGGTGTGAAATTACCACATCCATATTCGTCATTCGTTTCTGGAGCTTGGGGTCACCCAACTCATACGACACATTATATCACGGGGCATACCCGTCAGTGCTGGGTATCCTACTCGCCGCGATGTCCTTATTGATCCTCTGCAGATGCCGCTTGGCCTGCTCCACTTGTCAGTTCGTCTCGGCTTGATGTATCTCGAGGCGCGACAGTAAGTACTCGGCCTGTCCTCGCATCTCCTAGCCGGGTTACGTCCTGGCTCTCTCTTGATAGCCACATATGGAAGATCGACATCGTCGGTGACTCGTTGTGTGCCAGCTCTAGTATACAATTAACCGAGTACTGTACAACTCTCTATATACATACAAGGCATTGAATAATTTACTTATTTATTAAAATGCCATATTTAAATAAATTTACTCTTTGAACACAGATATTCAACCAACTTAACCCACTTAAAAATAAAATTTTCTCTCAATCATCTCCCTTTAAAATACTTGGTTATTCACACACTCACAATATGTTATCAATAACTAGTTACTGAACAAATAAATATCAAAAATTCTTTACTGACCAAGAAATCTTTAAATAAAAGCACATAAAAATTTGAACAATCAAAAGAAATACAAGTTGAAATTTTATTAACTTCTCCACTCTTTTATCGATCATTGATGTCTCCAAATTGTTTGGTTGCTTAGTTACCTGGTTACTATCAAGAAACTATTAATCATTGAAGCCCAATCAAGTGTTGTATTTTCTCTGAATAAAAATTTATTTCTTTACAGTCTTGTATGTGATTTATTGAAATTATTTTGTAAAACTTAGTTAAAAGACTTTGAAATTTTTCTACCATTTTTGTAATATTTTTTATTGCGTCTAACAATGAACAATTACTAAACGTTATTTTCAAAGATTAATGTCAACCTTTTCATTTAATTTTCACACGTCCCTAAATAAATTAGATGCTAACTCATCAAATAATTACTTAAATCTATTTTTATAGATTTTCTAATCACCCCCAACTCTTAGTGTTTACTGAATGATAAATTAATTAGTAAGTACAAGTAGTGGTTAATCTAATTGCTAGTTAAAAGAAACTTGATTAGAAAAATATTCTTAAATTAATTTCTCAAAACATATATTACTTTCATTGTACATGGAATAAATTTTCATATATTTATTGAAAATGATTCAACTCTTAAAATTGTTGGGCCAGAACGTAAACGGCCTTGACAAATGTTTAAATGGATCAGAAACATACACGCAAATACAACATGCAATTTAAATAAACCTGGAAACATCAATTAAACCATATAAAATATGAGAAATAAGAGAATTAAATATAAATTAATAAACATAAAAATAAATTAAAATATTAACAAAACGCACCAAGATCCGCACGATACCTACACAAATACAACAAGAAAACACAACAAATTCGACGAAATTGAAAAAATCAATTAAAGTTCATTAAAATGAAATTTAAATCGAAAAATTTGAATTAGTAATAATTCAATAAAAATTCTAAATAAAAAATTATAAAAATAAATCAAGAAATAATAAAACTAAATGATAGAATTTGCTAGAAAATAACAAGGTCGAATTTTGTTTTACTGCATCAAATTTCACATACGAGAAAATTAAGTATATATACTGATCCATTTTCACATTTAACTTAACCATAAAACCATATTTTCAAATCTTGAAAACCATTTTTAGAATTGTTTTAACTATTTTTGAAAATCTTAATCGTTTGAAACCATTATCGAATTTGAAGCTATTTTCAATTATTATTTAGGTGAGAAACATTTATATTGGAACCCTATTTCCACGCCACGCTCGTTGCATCTCAGTAGAGCTCTGCTCGGCGTCGGCGTGGGGAGAGAGGTATGTTGGTTTTATGTTATGATATGTGAATTTGCGATAATTTATGGATTGGAATGGTAACATGTTATTTTTGTCTTATAATTAATAAATATTATTATACATAAATTGTTTTATATATATATTTAATAAATTAACTGTCGAAATTTTTCCGGCCCACAGCCGATACATAACGCAAGTAATTAAAATCTACACACAAATCAGATTCGTGTAAGCGCGTGGAATATCGCCAATGATCTGTGCCCGTGAAGACCCGGCGTGCGGAACGCAGGGTTGGAACGTCAATACTATCCCTATAGATGAAACGAGAAATAAGGAAGAAGTCTCTGGCTGCTTCCTCGTTTCTCCTTTCTATAAAATCGACCTAAAATCATATTACACACGGCTAAAAATCATCACACCGAGTAGTCCAGTGGGCACTCAGTAAATATAATATAAACACAAGACGCGCCTAAGGTCTATTAAAGGGAACGGGTACGGGGATAAATTAAATCGAAATCGTTGGTATAACTAAAGGGAATTACTATCTAAAGTAAAGTAACCGTGAGTATACTGAATTAAATTCGACTTTCAAATATAAAATAATAACATTATTAAACGAATAATTCATTGATTCAATTGCATTAAATTACTGATTAGAACTAGCTGATTAGTGATAAAAATGGGTAGTTCATCGATTAATTCGTTAGTTAAGAGCAACTATCGATCTTAAAGTTGAGTAATTTATCAATTAAATTAATGTAATTCAGGGATTAAAGATTAAAGGAACTATGGCTTAAAATAAGCGATGTACTGATTGAATAATTCAGGGATTTGAAAGTGTAATAACTCAACGATTACAAATAAAATAATTACGGATTGAAAGAAATCATACTAAAAATAAGTTTACTTATTAATTAAATCAATCGGTTGGTTGAATGCAAAGAATCAATGAGTTAAATCGACTAACGAGGTGTAAATACAAATCATAGTAAGCCCTTGAAACTCACCAAAAATCTTTATTAAAATCCACATAAGAATCAGAAAGAAACCACGTTAATATATTAAATTCGAAAGAAAAATCATATGAATTCTCGCCTGCAGAAATTGACATAAAATATTGAAAATAAAATCCAGACAATCGGTAGAACAGTTTGACATCAACATCGAGAAGTCGAACCAATTTTTTGATCATACCACTAAATCCGGTAGCCAGCTCTAACGAGAATTTAATTTTGGTTGAATCCTTTGAAATATGCATCGAAGCTAATGAATTAAAATTACCCGATAAATTACCTAAAGAAAATTTACTAAAATCCATCGGCAATTGATAAAACACATCCAATGATATAAGGTCCCAAACATAACACAATAACATAGTTCGACTCCCTGAAAAACCACCACATAACACGAAAATAGAAAGAATTAAATTACAAAACTTACTAGATAATCTGTTCAACAAAAAACCCAAAAGTGCATTCGACTAAGACAAATTCATAGACATCCGTTGAAACTAAATAATCTTACCAGTCGCCGTTCCGGTAAGATAAACATCCGCTATCGTAGCGACTTATAAATAACATTCGTTTCCTGTCATCAGAATTTTCAATTACATAGTCTGAAATAGGTCTACCACCCATAGTAAACCATATATCGATTTTGTTATCAATTATGTATTTATCAAATACCTCAGACAAGGATTTAAAGTCTCGATTTTCAACTGCCACAGAAGACGCTTTAGGTAAATTTTAATTTAATCTAGAATAACTTCATAATTCCATTCGAGCCACAGAATCACCCTATCCCTGCCATACCGTGATGAACCCACTCTCTCGATCCAAGACCCAATCAATGAGGCATACCTGATAGTACCCTACAATATTATTATATCCGGAAAAACCCAATGTCCAATCATCTCAATACTAACCACGACAGATCGATTTTTTAGCAACGTACCCTCGTTCACCCCTTAAGCCAACCATATCTCAATCTTTCTTGAGAGATTGCCAAACCAGAAATTATGCCGATTACCTTAGAAGTTTGCCGAAGATGCAGATCTATCTCGCGAAAATAAAGACTCTGGCCGACAATCACGATCAATGGCTCTAATAAATTCGTCACCCGAAGTCCTAGACCAATTTTCCCATTATCATTCAACGGAATACTTTAATTGATCATTCAATCTGGACTCATCATGGATTTTTTGTAACTGGTTGTGTTTCGAATAATTGAATAGAGTTCATTAAAGGCATTATATTTTTTTTGAATGATGAATGACAAGTTATTGTCCCGTAAACGATTTATTCACCGATCCAAACTTAATGTCCAAATGACATCGAGAAAGGGTTTAGTAAATTTTGTGTGCATTATTTATTGATTGTATTTCGTCGTAATATTTAAACATGTATATTCAACTGAATCTCGGGAATCTGCACACGTAAATCCATGTGTATACAAACTAATATATACGGCCGGGGACGAATCGAGATATTCATTCCTAACATCCATAAAGGGTTACTGAACAGGCTCTTAGTTCAATAGCGCTGAAGCAATGGCTTACTCTTTCCCAAGTATACCGCCAGACTAGTCGACAAAGCCCGTTTAACTGCAATCCCCGTGAGTATTAACGCATTAAAATCAAATCGGGTTCGCTTTTTACGATAATAAATACGCACCACCATAATCCGACTGCCTAGAGAAATGCCGAGGAAGGCACTAATTTTTGTCTTCATTTAGGACATACTGGAGCTATGATCGAACTTCCGGCTCCTATCGTGGAACAATGGAGGCAGGCGTGGGATCGTGGATATCGAGAACGATACCCTGTCATGCCTGAAGATGACCAACAAGTAGACATATCGCCAGAAGAATTCATGCGGCGATTCCGGAAGCCGTCGGACGAACCCAACCCATCGAAAGATATACTCGCTCAGGCCCAAAGGCTCCTAGAAGACCTTTTACAACATCAGCGCCAAGTCGAGGCCGCTGTGGAGCGAGCCACCGAATATCTGGATAATGTCAAAGATGACCTGGCAAACGGACGTCTGGCCAGCAATTACCCACCTTCCCCGAGGCCAATTCGAAATCTCAAGCGGCCGGTATTCGTAATCCCTGGCTATTCATCAGAAGAAGGGATCAAGCGATTCTTCGCAGACGATTGACTCTTATGTTAATAATGTGAATATTAGTATTATAACCAATTCTTTTCTTTTATTATTATAATTTTATTTCATTCTTCCATAAATATGTTTGAGTTTAAACCAAATCATCATTGACAGCCATCATAAAAAATTCAACTCTTATTATTCTAGAAATGGACCCTATACAACTACTCCAAAACGAGTTGACTCAGGCAAGGCAAACTAACAGGAAACTACACGAACAGCTCGTTCAACTGGTCAGGGAAACCCAGCAGGTCAAAGCAACATGGGTAGAGCCATCGAGGGTCAAACGGCTATACCAAAAGCTAGCTGCGGCCCAGAAGGGGTGGGCAGAAGAAACGCAGTTAGTACAGAGCCAAAAAACCCAAATCAAGGGGTTAGAGGTAGCGTTATCCGCCTGTCAGGAAGGTGCCGCGGTGACCTACCCTCTGGTTTTCGCCCCTGCCCAATTGACCTATCGGGAAGCTCACTCTACTCCATCGGTACCCGCAACCACTACCATCACTCCATCCACAGCCAGTCGACGACCTGGGCGTAAGGAGCGGGCTAAGCGCCGAGCCGCTCGCTCTTCAATTCATCAGCCAACCTATAATATTTAGCTGAGTAAAACCTCATTTAAATATATGGTAGTTTCGTGTACATTTTATTGTTTTTACAACAGCTTGAGGTGTGAAGTAACCCTGTAGGAAGGTTAAATAAACAATAACACTTAGTTCATGGTTAAGCTAATGTCAGAGAATCAGTAGACAAACAATAGAAACTAAAACGCAAGGGGACCAAATAATGTTAAAGCGAGCACAGGTCTTCTATCGACAGCTCGTGAACCCGAGGATTGTCCGAGCAATTATAGTATTAGCAATAGCACTCACTTTTTGCGGGCAATCCACCACTTGAACACATTACCAACTTTGCCTAGCAACGGGTGCCAAGTGGCAATTAGCATCTTTTTGTATGGCGTTACGGGGACAACCATAAAGCTAAGCAAGATTCGAAACCCAGTAACCCACCAAAATTATTAACTCAAAGATGCTAAAGGTTTGAATAAAACTGATATAAAAAAAAATAATATCTACCACATTACTAGAAATTAAATGATTATCGACCAAACTCTAAATAAGTTGTATTTCTAACAAAGCTTAAAAAACTACACGAAACAGGTACTGATAGATACCGTTAAAATCTACTAAAAATCCAAATATGTATGTTTAATTGTTGTAAAATATTTGTTTTTGTAAAAATAACACTTATCCTTAAATTATAATTATCATGTGATTAGAATTTGATTAAAGTTGTGAGAAATATTTTAAGTTGTTAAATTTTAAATAAAACTGCTTAATTTGTAAATAATGTTAGTACTTTGAAGAAATTTTAAAATAAGACCTTCAGCAAATTGGTAAGTAAATAGTAGTTATTGAGTAATACTTATTAAAGTTACTAAAGTTTTATAATTTTTGTCAAGTTTTGATAGATCTTTAATAAAATTTGTTAGTACTTTGAATAAAAATTTAAAAAAAGTTTCAACATAGTAGCAAATTGTAAAGAAAATAGTAATTATCAATTAAAAGAAAAATTAATTAAATTAACTAAGTTGTAAAATAATTGAAAAAATTTGTTAGATCATTTTTTTAAAATTTTATAAGTTTGTTAGGCAATTTTCTAGATACTTGTTGAATGAAAATTAATCGTACAATTTCTCTTCATTCGTCGTAGAAATAATCATATATATTTAAATTATTCAGAAAATTGTCAATAACAACATAAGTAATGGGTAACATAAATTTTTTAAATGCTAGTCGATTCTAATTTTTAATTAAATTACAAAAAATAAAATAAAATAAATACTTGAATGCAAATAATTACATGAATCAAACATTTTTTTAGAACCGAACACGTATAGTATATTTTATTCAGATTCCAATAATATCATTAAAATTAACCAAAATCTTACTGATATACTTTGATCACCTTTACTCTCAACCAATCATTTCTCTTTAAATGACAATAATCCCAGCTATATTCATTTTTTTGGATAAAAATCACCGACTTATTTTGTTATTGAACCGAATAAATTTATAGAAATCCCCTTAAAATAAAATTCATCTCTCGCCCAATCATTTCCCTTTAAAATATAGTAAAATTTACTTTCAACCAATCATTCCTCTTTAAATGACAATATTTCCACTCTCAGCTATATTCATTATTTTCATAAAAACACCGATTTATATCGATATTCAACCGAATAAATTTCTTGAAATTCCCTTAAAATAAAATTCATCTCTTATCCAATCATTTCCTTTTAAAATAACAAAATTCAACTGACACAACCTCTTAAAAATATCAACAAACCTGTTCTTATTCGATAATTTCCTCTTAAAAAAATCATAAATTCTCTTCTTAACCAATCCTTTCCCCCTGAAATAAAATAAAATGTACTCTCAACCAATAATTTCTCTTTAAATGACAGTAATTCAAGCTATATTCATTATTTTCATAAAAAATCCCTGACATCGATATTCAACCAAATAAATTTCATGAAATCCCCTTAAAATAAAATTCCTCTCTTGATCAATCAAATTACCTTAAAATTATCATAAACTCTCGCTTAACCAATCATTTCTCTTTATATGACAATAATCCCAGCTATATTCATTATTTTCATAAAAATCACCGACATATCGAAGTTCAACCGAATAAATTTCTCGAAATCCCCTTAAAATAAAATCCATCTCGTGACCAATTATTTCCCCTTAAAAGATCATAAATTCTCTTCTTAACCAATCATTTCTCTTTAAATGACAATATTTCCACTCTCACAAAAGATTTACACACATATTAATATCTATCTGAACAAAGCCCCCTAAAATTATTATAAATTACTCCTCTATATTCTCCATTTAGAAAATATTTACCTTTTGAACACAGATGTTCAACCAACTCAACCCCCTTAAAAATGACAACAAACTTGTTCTTAATCGAGTATTTCCCCTTAAAATATCATAAAATTTCATCTTAACCAATCATTTCCCTTGAAATGACATTTTCCCCCAATGCACCAACAATATACATATTTTTTTGTAAAATTTCTTTAGAAATCATTATTTAGCCGAATAAGATCCTTAAAAATTCATCATTCGGATCATATTTACTATATGTATTCAACCAATCAAATTCCCTTAAAATTATCATAAAAATCTGAATTTTACCAATAAAAATAAATTTTCTTTAAAGTATTACATAGTTGTTATACCCAACATTTTCCGTCGAAAATCACCACAATTTGATTCTGGCAACAAATTCTATCAAATAAAAAATTCATCAAAAAATGACTAAAATCGAATAAAGTTTATGTTTCCCACATAAATTAAATTTCACTAAATCATTGTAAAATCATAAAATAAATATCATGTTGCTCAAGTTAAATCATGTTAAATCAAGTTAAATCTAATAAATTATCGAGAAATTAACTGTTACTTGATTTACTGATTAATTTTAATTATTTGAGCAACATGATATAT
Organism: Schmidtea mediterranea; assembly: GCA_022537955.1. Taxonomy (NCBI): domain Eukaryota; kingdom Metazoa; phylum Platyhelminthes; order Tricladida; family Dugesiidae; genus Schmidtea; species Schmidtea mediterranea. Next base: position 57,768 of record JAKGRZ010000084.1, on the reverse strand, counting down.
ATTTTAGGTGCAAAGACTAGGGGGTAGGTGACAGCTTGACCCTCCTGGCTAGCCGCCAGGGCCACCTCCAGACCGCGAATTTGAGTCTTCAAGGCTTGCCCCAGTCGCTTCTCTTCGGCCCACTCGCGTAGGTTGGCCGTCGTTTGCTGGTATAAAGTTTTTGCTTTGGCTGGCTCTATCCATGTTGACTTTATCTGATGAATCTCCTTTGTTAACTGCAATAACTGTCTATGAAGATCCGTATTCTCCTTACGCGCGTTTTTGAGAGCCGTATTCAGAATTGTACAAGGGTCCATCTCTGCGAAAGAAAAAAAATAGGTCATCAATGTCTCATTTAGTCTAATATACAATGAATATTATTATAAGTACGATAATTTTTAGATGCATTACGTCTAATCTAAAGTCGTGAGATAGTTTTCTTACATTGGGTGAATATATTTTATGATACTTATAAATATGAGAAAATAATAAAACTATAAATATATATTTAATTCAATTGTAACGTGAGTTTGAATAGTGGCTCTTTGGATTTTGTCTCGATGCCCTGCGAGTATAGGAGTGATCCCACTCCGACCTACGACCTCCACTCTCTGTTCTCATTCTTCTGGGGAAGATTTTCTTCGTCATTGACACGGTCATGGCCTGTGTTGGCTGATTTACTCTGGGGTCATTGAGTTCGAATGAGATGCCATAGGAAAGGGCATACCCATCCGTACACGGAATCAGACCAGCTGCGATGTCTTCGTTGATCTGCTCCGATTGACGACGAGCCTTTTCTACCTGTTTATCGGTCCTTCTTTGATGTGCTTCGAGAAGTACCAAGATATCTTTCGCCCGACTGTGGAGTTTGCGAGCCGGATTCCGTTCTGGCTCACGTTTTATTGCCACGTATGGCAACTCGACATCTTCGGCCCCTCCTTGTCTCCCGAATCTCGACTCTGTCACAGGGGAAATCAAATATCCCGCATCCCACATCGCCTGCCTGCATCTAGAAGCGGAGTGGGATGGGAATCTCATCGTGATCCGAGATTCGTCCACCCAGGAATCTATTAGTACGAATAACATTAAATTTATGATAATCTAATAAGCATGAGCATTAAACCTATACATTAATGTGCGTGCAAAATGGCTTAAGTCCGAGATACTCATAAAGTTGATGACATAATGGAGGTTCGTGACAGGGGTAGTCTAAGTTAGTTTCTAGATCTGAGACAGTTTGGAGTTCATAAATCGTATATTTTGTTACGGTCATTTATCGCGACGACTTGTGCTATGAGCCATGGTGGGTTAGTTCTTACGGTCTCGTCGGTGAAATTTTCATGGCTTAAGTAGTATTTCGACGGAGTATATCGTTGGTTTGGGTATGATGGCCTGGAAAACAATTCATTGACGTTTTAGGTGGGCATCAGTACACCTCAGTGGTACTCGGTGTATTGTGAAGTTGACAAGAAATCGAAATGACTTGTCTTTAATAGGATAATCATATTTGGCATCCAACATATTACACAGACGTGGCATTATTTCCTCGGCACACGAGTTGGTATTTGGCGGGTTGTAATTTAATCATCATGAAGTCTCTTGATGTTGTTCACAGGGTAATATTGTGGCTAGAGATTAGCAAATCGTCTAGTGGGCCTTTATATTTTAATTATACATAGGAGTTCATAATAACAGGATTTGGACAAAACTGCAATCTAGCATTTATTTAGTACAATTCGTTGTTATGATCAGGTCTTCCTGGGTTTTCATGACACTTTTCCATAAGCAAGGGCTTCTTTTCCTTGGCTCGGCTTGGTTCCCTTAATGACATGTACAGAGTTATTTTTAGGAAGGGAGTTGGCTAGCCGAGGTGCATGCAAAAAGTTTTATAATTAAAAGAATAAAATAACTAAATGAGTTCCCTACTTTCTTGGGTGTCGGTCCTTTGTTCCATCGTGATCTAGTCCGTAGCCGTATGATGGGAAGGGCAACTTCTGACTCGTGGGTCGTTTTGGCTGCTGAAATTCATTGTTGTTTTCAATTACTAACTTGCTGACTTGTCGTCGTTGGTCTACCTATTTATACTGTACGTCCTGCCTCTGCCTGTATGCATGTGTCGTGTAATTCTCTCTCTCAGTAACAGTCTGGTGCATGTATTAATTCTACAAATTTTCTTACCTCGCTTTTCAACATTTCCAATCGATTCATAACAGATCTTTCCTCTCCACGTGGAAATTTCCTGCCCTTCTTGCTGATCTGAATGGAATTAATTGTGTTTCATCACGTCTACCATTTGTTCGTAACAGTATTGATTTGATTTTTCTGTCTTTCATTTATTTAACGATCTACCAGTTCTTCGCGAACGTTTTCCGGGATCGTATCTTACGGCCGAAAATTTAGGTTAAATTTTGTATCATTTTGTTAAATTAATAAATCTTATTCATGAAACAGAGAATTGATTTCCAATCCTGATAAGTTTGCAAGCCTCAACCGTCTCACAAAGATTCCAATTTGCTTTCCTCCTACTCATTTGGACGTTACTCATTTTGGATTGTAATTAACGCCGGATGTTGCAATTGTGATTTGAATGAGTATACATCCCCATTTTATTGTTTTCTTTGATTATTATTATGATTAATTAACGGGAATTCCCAACAGTTGATAGTATGCCTTTCAACTAGTCGCAATTACATTCTATCCCCTAATTTGTCTACCTCTGAATTAATTCGATCCTTTACTGTTGGGTGAGAGTTATGTATGTTATATTCAGATTCATGGTCTCGTGATATGTCCAAATGAAATGTTAGAAATTATTAACAAAATTTTTATTTAATTTGTCTGTCGCTGATTATGCGGGTAAGACTATCTCATTATACCTTGTTATTCTGACTGGTGGTTGGGTCACACTCGGGGAAAATATTTTGAATAATAATATATTTGTATCTTTGGGTAGTTTTACAAGTTACAAACAAATTAATTTGATCAGAGCTTGAAATAGCTATAGCGAAAAATAATCTCAAGTAACTGATAACATTATTTCTTATTAAAAGGTTCATGGGATAAGCTATTTACTCCGATTAATTTTCCTCGTTACATTTTTGCGATATTATTATTTTGCGATTACATTAATCTATACTGGGACATCGATGTTTGTATCATTGGTTCTCTGTCACCGTCCTCGTCTAAAATTTTTAGTTAGGCTAATTAGTAAATTTTGCGTAGTTGATTTTGTTTGAGATTGAGTTAGAGTATTTCCGACATAACAATTATTTCCGAATTCGTTCCCACTTCTTTCCCTCTGAGTAGACTTTAGGATAGTTATGTTAACATTATGATTTTAAGAGTGCTCACCGAGCTACTCAATGTTTATGATTTTTAGCCGTTGTGTTTGATTATGTTTTGGTCGAAATTATGGAAAAATAAGTGGTGGAAGAGCAGCCAAAAGACTACTTCCTTCCTCCCAATTTCCCCTATAACGGATATTATTGACGTTTAGGCCCTGCGTTATTCACGCCGAAACCTTCACGGGCACAGGCTATTGGTAGATAAAGTGCACCTATACAGTCTGAGTTGTATGTTGATTTTATTTTCTTGCGGTGCATGAGTGGCTGTGAGCCGGAAAAATTTCGACGAAAAATTCGTTGCTTTTATTTCATAATATTTATTGACGAAATTAGTCGTAATTAGCATAGCACATTTCATCATCAAATCTTATCAAGGCTTTCCCCATGCCGACGCCCAAGCAGAGCTCTTAAGAGATTACAAGGCCGCGACGTGAAGAAAGTTTTCGAGCATTCCTCAACTCACATCGATAGCTTTGTTTTTGACTGACGAAAATTGATTCGAATTTTAAACTGATTATACAGAGTAACACAGATTTTAAACTGGTTAAGACTGGTTCAGTAGGTTCGAGTTTTGAAAAAACTGGTTAAAACTGGATAAAACTGGTTGAAATTATGTGAAAATGAATCGGTATATATACCTATTGTACGACCCTAACCTTGCGTGTTAAATTTGATTTAGTAAAACAAAATTTGACCTTGTGATTTTCTAGTATATTCTATTCTTAATTTTATTATTTTTATAATTTAATTTGACAAGTTTTTTTTAACTTTTAAATTGAATTGTTTCCAGTTCAAATTATTTAATTTTTGTTTCATTTTTATGGATTTTCCATTTTTTAGTAAATTGTCAAATTTCGGTCAAATTTTCGTGTTCTCATGTTATTTTTATATTTATTTCTTGCGGATCTTGTTGAACTTTGTTATTCTTTTAATTTATTTTTGTGTTTCTTGATTTTATATTTAATTGTTTTTCTTTCTCATATTTTAGCATGGTTAGTTGGTGTTTTATGGGTCTGATTTTAAATCTGCATGTTGTATTTGCGTGTGTATCACCGATTCATTTAAACGATTCTAAAGGCCGTTTGTGTTCTGGCCCAACACTACTATGTTCCCTATTATTGTTACTAATATTATCATCGTTACCACTATTTGTGCTATCTATATTAATTGTTACTGCTACTTCATATATTATTATTCTTATTACTACCATTACCATTATATTTATTATTATTATTATTATTATTATTATTATTATTATTATTATTATTACTACTACTACTACTACTATTATAATTACCATTATACATACCATTATCATTATTATTGTTAAATTTTTAGTATGGATTCGTCCTTATTCATCAGCTTTGTGAAAATACTTTACTTTTATGAAAATTTAGCCGTACTTCATCCCTTTTTACAGTTTTCGATAAAGTACTTTGGTTATTTCGGAAATTTTGAGAAGCGTTCCGCCCTTATTTTACAGTTTTATGATAAATATTTTAATTATTTCCGAAAATTTGCGCAGCAGTCCGCCCATTTTTTCCGTCTCAACTCAACATAATTTATTTAGTTCTTACATATTATTTAAAATATTCCTTTTCTTGATTTTAGTCGTTCGGATTAATCTTTTTCCGATGGCTATTCATTTTAACTGTTGCAATGATCTCGCAATTTTCCCCGCTACCTTTTCTCTGTCTTTGTCCTTATGATCTATTTATGTTCATATTAGATTTAATGAGTGCCCACTGGGCTACTCGGTGTTAGTGATTTTGAGCCGATTGTTGTTTCAAATTTGATGTCGATTTTATCGAAATTGAGTGCAAGAAAGTTGAGCCAAAAGACCCACCATCGAGATAACCCCTTTCGCTATTTAGTTCAATGATTTGACGTTCGAGCCCGTCGTTACTCACGGCGAAGTATCTCACGGGCACGAACTATTGGCGGATGAACCGCACTTACACCGCTCGATAGTTAGGTGTAATTTTACTGCATTTTAAATCTGCATGTTGTATTTGCGTGCTATTTTCAATTCATTTAAACAAATTCAGTCCTGGCCAAACACTATTGTGGGATTTGTGGTATTTAACCATGACCCCATGCATATAACTTTTCTTGCCCTCCAATGGTTACCCGTTGCTAAGCAATGTTGGTACTGTAACCACTGGTTATGAGATCGCCAAAAGTGAGCGCAAGAAGGAACTGCTAAGGCCCGACCTCATGATGGTTTCAACGCACCACCGATAGAAGGCCTGTGTGCGATTTCTTATTCAGTTCCCTTCCATATGTACTTGACGCTCTTAACAATTAATTTTCATCCGAACCAAATTATAGTTTCAATTTATCGGATTCAAATCTACTATTAATAATAAAACAAACGAAACTAGAGAATTAACAACGATCATTTATTGAATTAAAGTGTTTATATCTTAGAACAATCCCTCGCTTGTAATGCTCGAACCTTCGCTCGTTCTTCCTTTCCTGTGCGTCGTTGAGCAGGTTTCGTTGCTGGTTTGGTTGCCTCAGTTGTCTCTCTATAAGCCAACTGAGCCGGCGCAAACACAAGTGGGTACGTTACGGCATTGCCCTCCTGATAAGCCGATAACGCCACTTCCAAGCTGCGGATTTGAACCTTTTGTGCGTGTTCGAGATGTTTCTCGTCTGCCCACCCGCGTTGGGCGGCCGTCAATCTCTGATACATTCTCTTTTCTTTTGCTGGTTCAATCCAGGAAGCTCGGATTTGTTGGATTTCTCGGTTCAATTGGAGCATCTGGAGTGAAGCTCCTCATTTTCTTGGCGCGACTTTGATAGCTCCTTGGTCAGAGTACCGATTATGTTCATATCTGAAATTAAATTGCTCATTAATACGACTCATCTTTTTAGTTATGGCATTTTTTGCAATTGTCACTCTTATGGTATCTGTGAAATTTAATCTATTAAATGAAAGTCTATTGGGCCCTAATGATTATTTAAGATCATTGTCCTTATTTCGTCGTTTTCGTTTAAATACTACGAGTACAATCAGTAGTTAAAAATTAAGGTCTTATTTCAAAGATTTATTAATAAATACATTTCTATTAGTGATTTGGATTCCGACGATAAGAATCCAGATTCGAGTATACGAGTGCTCTTGCGTTCCTGCTGGACTTCTGTCTTTATATCTAGTCTCTCTTGGTAGTAGTCGTCTTGGGATTACCACATTCATTGCTCGAGTAGATTCTGCTAGCCCCGGATCATCCATCTCGTACGATACGCCGTATGGTGCTGGGATTCCTACCTGCAGAAATATCCATGTTAACACTGGCTAGGTGTTTCAACCTGCCAGTTCATCTGCTCCTGTCTTCACTCGAGTCGAGCCAGAATATACTCTGCACACTGTCTACTTTCCCGGGCTGGGTTTCGGCCCGGCTCCCGCTTGATGGCAACATAGGAGAGATCGATCTCTTTGCGTTCGTCTGCACATCCATCTCTGTATTCTTTTACCGGGGAGACCGTGAATTCGGCATCCCACATCGCCTGCCTACACTTGGCGGCGGATCGTGCTGGGAAGTGCACGGTGATTCGGGACGCATTGATCCATGATCCGTCTACAAAACAAAACTTAAATATGTTAGGTCTCGGCATAATTACTAGTGATTAGTTCGAAGTAGTTTTTTGATATTTCTTATTATTACTCCTCATTTCTCATAACGATTACTACAGTGGAAAAATTGCTTTGGTTATATTTGAGAAAAACCCCTAGTATTATTTATTTTTGCTTTATGTATCAACAATTTTGGACAATGTTGATTCATCGAAGGTTAACTTTTGAGCTATATGTATTACGATGGTTAGTTCCTATTTTGCGAAGGACATTATATTTGGTTGTTGAACCATGCAGTTATGATTTTGGTTTTCATGAGACTCGCGACATATGTAGCATTGCATTAACTCTCATTTGGAAACAATAAAGCAATATCGTGTTGAGTTTTATTTAACTATTTAATTAATTTATTAAATAGGAGATAATTAATCTTAATGCGTGGAGTCTAGCACTAGTCGTTCCATGGGCGAGATATTGGGCTCCACTTCTAGATCCTAAATTCATTTCGGCCCTTGTATGTTCATTTAAGTTCATCTCAAATACGTCTGGATAAGTTCTGGAATCATTCGCATTTTTGGTCTCGTTTTATTTAGAAAAATAAAATTAAAAAAAAATCCATCAATATTAAAGTCCTACCCTCCTACGTAGATCTTCTATTCTCCTTGGGTCTCTCTGCCTGGTGTCCTCCTCGTTGAGGGCTGCCGCAATCTCGTTTTCTCGTTGGAGTTATCCCTGATTTTCCTTCCGGTGTGTACATAATTTAAGTGAGTTCCTGAAATGATCATTTTAAACATTTGACTGACTATTTATACGCCGTCGTCTGTTGGCGTGTATTTATCACAACAACTCCTGTGTCAGTGACGTGGCAGATTGTTGTCCTTCTATTGTGTTTATTGATTTTTCTGAATTTCTTCTCTGCCTTGTCCACGTGGCAAGTGAACTTCTATAAGCCACTGTCAGTGTCGTAAAAAGATTGTTTCACACACTGTCTTGTGGGTGCCTATGATTTACGAATAGCAATATTTGTATTTCCCGTACAACGCGTGCACTTGTGTACGTGCCGGATAGTTCGCTATCTGTGATTGATCTTTAATTAGTCAAAGCGAGATCAATATTGTGCTAGGTTTAAATATTCAAGTACTTTTATATTCATATACGCTTCAGTCTCAATTACGAAAGCTTTGTTTGTAATTGTGTAAATGCACTGTTGTTGGCTAAAATATGTTTATAGAGTGGAACGAAAGCCCTTAGATAAAAACGTTATTATTTACTTTACATATTACTCACTAGTAATATTGATCCTCGATTTAACAATTGAGTCGATCTAAATTATATATGGATCGCTATTACGGCATCTGTATCTTGTACCACTTTAAGCGATGGATCACTCGGCTCACACGTCGATGAAGAACGTAGCAAAATACGTGAATTAATGTAAAATGCACAACGCTCTGATCATTGACACTTTGAACGCAAATGGCGGCTTTTGGTTAACCATTAGCATTACATTTATCATTACGTTCTATAGTAATGTTTTGAGAGGTTCACTTTTGGTATTATTCTATCGAAAGTGCCTTTTTAAGGTGATAGTGTATGCAAGTACACCTTTATGGAAACATAAAGTTTTGGTTGATTATCAATTTATTGTTAATTAGCCTCAAGTTTACGGATTTCTTGGATTGCTAAAAATCAATTGATCTTTAGTTGGCCAGAGCCGCAGCTTAATGAGTTGTGCTTTGGTCCGTCAATTGTAATAGGTGATTAACAGAAGATTTTCAATGTGAATTTGTATTATTACCCGACCTCAGATCAGATGAGATTACCCGCTGAACTTAAGCATATCATTAAGCGTAGAAAAGAAACTAACAAGGATTTCCCTAGTAGTGGCGAACGACCGGGAATTAGCCCAGCACCGAATCCTGTATCCTTGATACTAGGAATTGTGGTGTACAGGTTGTGTGGTTCTTTTTATGAGAAATGTTGAACAACGAGAAAGGAATAAGAGAAAATCAATAAAAACAGACAATTAAATCAAAGAAGGTCATTTATAATTAACAAGTGCAAATTTTGTAAAACAAAAACAAAATTCGCACATTATCTCGAAAGCCCTTTCAAGATAACTGAAGAAATATTGTTTGAAAATCCGGGAAAGGGCATCTCCAAAAAATGATTTATCTGGACAGCTGTCAGAGATCATGGTGGCCCAAAATGAATTAGCGTCGACAGCAGTAAGTGTTATTGAATGATGGAGTATAAAAAGGAAGCGCAATTGAAATCAACAACACAAAAAATTTAAGAGAAAAACTTGCGAAAGGCCAAAACTACGAAAGACAAAAATTGCGAGAGACAAGAAATTTGCAGGAGACAAAGGATTGCAGTAGATAAAGAAAGACAAAAAAGAAGTTAAAAGAGAAATTTGAAACAGAAATTAAGCAAGGTCAAAGCAAAGCGAAGCAACTAAATCAGAGTTACCGATCTCAGAAACCCACCGCAGTAGTCAGTTGATTGTAAAGCTAATTGATCCGAAAAGTGCTATTCTTCCCGAAGGATCGCAATAAGCACTAAGTGTGATTGATTGATAATTCGTTGTGTCATTTTAAAGTGGAGATAAAGTGTATTAATCAATAAAGTTTATATCGTTTGGAGTTCGTTACGGTAGTTTAAAGCACGCTTGGAGTCAGATCGACAATAATTCGTATTCAAATTCATCTTCCAAACCCCAACATGATTATGAAATATTCTCAATTTGCCAACATTAGAGTAAAAGAATGCATTCCAATCAATATTTAGTTACATGTTCGATGAAAATAATAAATGGATGCGAATAAAAGTAGGATTAATGTATATGAAACACATGGTATTAAAATCTGGATTCGACTATGAAAATTATTTTCAATGGTCTATAGAGGTAACTTACTTTATATTGTTATTAATTTATCATTATTTAGGTGATAGGAAAAAAATTGATCCGTGGGTAGAAACAAACGGTGGATGGTCAGCGATTATTCAAGTTGCCACAGAAGCCAAACGTTCAGATATTTATATCGCAAATTGTAAATTTTTATTAAAACTATTAACTGGAGCATCGGTTTTATATTTATGTAATAAAGTTTATCATAAATTTTAATAAATATTTCTTTGTTATTATTAATGAAAACCACATTTTTAAAGATTTATTGATTATTACATGTACATTCTTCATCACCACAATATTCTGTCATTATATTTTCTATAAAATGATCAACACAAGTCTTAAATTCGGTAGGCTCAACTTCATCATTAATAATTTCGGTATCATTATTAATTTCAGTATCTTCAGTATCATTAATAATTTCAGTATCATTAATAATTTCAGTATCATTAATAATTTCAGTATCATTATTAATTTCATTATCGATTTCTCCATCGTCACTCTGACATTCAGAATCACAACATGAATCTTCTTTACTCAATGCTTCAACTAGAGTCAACATATCTCTAATTTTTACACCGGTTATTTCTTCGAGTTTATCAAACAAAAGTTTATTAAATATTCTAAACAAAAATTAATTAATTATTTCATATTCTATGTTTTACCTTTTTCAGATATCATTTTTTAAACTATTTTAAACCTAATTATAATTTTGTTTATAGAATAACAAAGAAAACATTAATACATTTATTAAACACTATACATTAAAATAATTGTGAAAGTTTAGCAGTAACAATTTTCCAAATTGGAGAAAGCACATCATTTTGATCAGCTTTATATCCTTGGATTGCTATTGTTAAATACCAGTTTTCCTGTTCTTTGAAACCTATTTCTGTAAATGCATCATAATATTTGGTATATTGACTGGTGAAGAAAGCATTATCATTGAGAGAGTCCCAACCAAAGATTTAAATTGAGTCCTATTGAGTTTGACTGGATTTGTCAATTGCATATTGATAGGTTCCTTTAAAAAATACATTTTATAATTGTGGAACATCTGAACTGGTTGGACACTGATAGCATTGATTTTCTTGGTCATGTTTGATTTATGATCTTTATAAGGTGGTGACGAGCTTTTATACCCTTGACAGATACTGATTAACCAATCAGAATCATGCATGAATATTGCACTGTTATTGCATTTATGTGTGCCTCGATTATTTCTATATATGTTATTGCATTTTATGTGTGCCTCGATTAATTATGTTTTAATGTGTCAAATTGTTATTACTACATTACAACTAATATTATAACTATTTAAAAATTAATACTGTTAGAACCAAAATATTATTACTATTTAAAAATTAATACTATTAAAACACTATTTATAAAAATAAAAATTTAAATTAAAAAATTACTACTATTAAAACCAAAATATTAATACTACTACTATTTAAAAGATTTCTACTATTAAAACAAAACAAAACAAAATCAAAATTCTAAACATTTATTTCCTAAAAAGTTGAAATTTACACTAATTCTTAACTGATCTCGCAAGGCACCATTCGACATACCTTTGGTATCTGAAATCGCAGCAACTGCAACCCAGAATACAGGGGTATTCAGGTTCCATGTCGCGAGAAGCAAGCGCAATAGAGTTCATTACGATAAATGCAATTCAAGATGACATCGAAATAATAGGACAAAATTTAAACCCAATCCTTGAAGCAATCGAGGAAGATACGATGAAGCAGCAGCAAAACTGATCAAGTGGAGAAAAAGAAAATCCGATAGCGAAATCATAGACGTAAGCAAGTTCGAAAGCAATGAAAATATATTACTAAAAAGAGCAATAAATTCCGAGTATGCATTACCAAAGACGATAAAAGCCCTGTTAAAGAGAGGAGAAATAAAATTCACGGACAATTAAAGAGAGCCTGAGAGAATAGGGTCCAGAAAAGAAGAATTAGAAACATTGGTAGGAGAATGGCACCGGATAAAACGAAAATCTAGTGGTAGAAAACAAAAAATTTATGACATCAGAAATGGAAGGAAAATAATAATCAAGATGTATGAGGATATAATCAAAGAAATAAGTGTCGAGGACAACAGGATTGAGAAGGCTCAATGTAATAAAGACAAGGACAAAAAGGACGATGAGGACAAAGACAGGAAAAAAGAAGATGATAACGAAGAGGGAGAAAACCGAGATAGTAATAATAAGCAAAATTCAATAACATACAAGGAAAGAAGACAACCACCGTCACTAATAGCACCACTCAAGCGGCCAAGCTAGATCGGTATATATCAAGTAGCTGACGAGAGATGCGGAGGGATACGCACTTTGCGCGATGAAGTAAGAAATAGTCAGGAGTGTGCATATAATGTATATAATAGATATGTTTATATAGTAATGTATAAAAGTAGTGTATAAATATTATATGGAACGAGTATAATAATATCCGATAATATATAAAAGTAGTATATAAATAGTATAGTCGAGGAGCAAAAACAAATTAAAAAAATCATACGATGAGACAAAGAATAAAGCGGAATGAGAAAAACAAGTGATGCGATATAACGTTAAAATTGAGAAACGAATCAATTGGAATCCAAGCAAATATATCAAACAGTAAAGCTTATTTATAGAGACGATGCCCAATATTCGAAGACTAAATGTACAAGCAGAGATAGACGAGTTCTAACCAGGGATCAGATCGGGATCAGAAATTGAAATAAACTGACTAAGAGATACCGAAGCCGTCAACGAAATCAGAAACAAGAGTAAACTTGGAGAGCAAATTAAAACCTAGAAAATTCAGTACAATCAGATGAAAGACGAAAATGAGGAACAACGATAACAAACCCACGATCAAAGTAAAATAAACAGCAAAACAGTATAGAAATTTCCAACACAAAACGGAAGCAATGAAGAAATGAATGAAACATTAAGTCAGTCAATGAAAAAGACGATGGAAAATAATTTGACGAAAAACTGAATCAAGTAATGAGAAACTGACGAATAACAACAAAGAACAGTTAACTGAGAAACGAAATTTGTGGTGATTGAGTTAAATGGAAAAATGAAAAAGACAAAGAAATAAAACTAGCAAATGAGTTTAAGAGACTAAAATTAGAGCAAGGAATAAAGCAAGAAAAACAACCAACTGCAAGTGAAACTAGATGCAGCCAAGTGAGACAAAAATGAATATCATGAAATAGTAATTCTAAACAAGGCTGAAGTTCAACACCGGATATGAATAAAGAACGGACCAGAGAACAAATCAAAAACAACTCAATAATCAAAAACCAGATAACGAGAAAGACAAATCGAATCAGTAAAGAGAGATTGCAAAAGACAATGCCAAGAAACGACAAAAGTTGATGAAACCGAACTACAAAATGCACTTAATGAAAATGGAGTATCGAAAGAATCTTGTAAATTGTAGAAGGCAAACAAAGAAGATAAGCGATGTCAAAATAAGGTTAATATCAATTACAGAAACGAGAAACCAGACATGATAATAAAAGCAACAGAGATAAAGAAGGGAGAGTAACAGAAAGTCAAACAACTACCCAAAATCAAGAGAAATAATAACAAGCCCTATTAAAGGAATCTGAAAATTGTTATAAAAGTAAGGAAAGCGAAAGCAGCATGATATTGGCGATGAAAAGGAAGATAGCAGTAATAAGCCATCATATACAACTTAGCATCTCTTAGAAAGAAGTCGAAACTCCCACAATCAATCAATCGATGCAAGAATTACCAATAGCAAATATGCCGAGATATGCAGAAACCCAAAGGATACCAGTTACGGACGGATCAACTCCTAATATACGCAATGCCCAAAGGATTAAAACAAGAAAAGTAAATATACTAATAATCAAAAGTGAGCAAAGCCCAAACTTAAAAAGATCCTACGAAACCTCAGAACTCTAGAAAATCAATCCGAAAATTAATAGAAAAGGAAACACCCACCAAGGAAATCATATTCAAATAATCATGGATGCTCTTTAGAAACCAAAAAAAAAATTTTAAAAAATAACGGAAAAGAACGGAAAATCGAGAATAAATAGTCCTAATCGATAACCGAAAAGAAGAAACCCAAACCAACCTAAAAGAATCATGAATAATCCCGAACCAATCAATGGTCATTAAACAATGATCATTAAACCCTAAACCAGTTTCAAGGTGCTAAAAAGTCAACAACCAAAAGCAAGAATATCTATTCACAACCCAAAGCCCCCAAATACACTATCAAAAAAAGAGTCTTGAACGAAACATTCTTTCTATTCTTTTATCTGAGATTCACTATGCCTGCCAATCTTCTAAACAATCGGTATCTAATCAGCATTATATCAAATAGTCAATCCCCCAGACTAAACGAAGTCTCAAAACTAAACCGCACAACGGATATCGAATCGTCAAAATCAGAACCTGCTAAAGAAAGTAATCAATCAGAAACCAAAGAAACCCAATGCATTAGCGAGACGAATACCTAAATGACAGAATACCGAACTCATGATTAACAATGAACTAATGATTCTTAGAGTATTAACTATTCTTTATGTGTGATCATAACCGGACTGTATGTCCTCTTTCACTTCATCTTGTAATCCATATATTGATATATACTGTATGATTATTTTTATGGAAGTAATCAGTAGAATTCCTCACAAGATCATCCATTTCTTTCAAAGCCATTGAATCCTGGGTAATTGTCTTCAAAGAGACATCGATTAGACTAAAAGATAAATAGAAAATTTATCACAAATAAACAGTAAAGCTACTTTTTAAAAATAGTAAATTCTTGACAAGTGGAAGATTGGCCGATGCTGAGATAATAAAGAATTTCGGAAATAAATCCCATGATAAAATCCCAGTCGATTGATTTGACATTTAGGAAAATGCCAATCAATAACGATGAAATAACCCACACGCTATAGCACCGGCATGCAGATAGACTGTCGAATCTTTCTATCCAAATACACCTGCGTGTGTCCACACATAGTCATATAAATTCTACGATTCACACGAAGGAAATCATTTAAAACTGTACTATCATGAAGTCAAATTATAGACACCGGGCAGGTAGATCTTCAGGCAGATCCCCGGAGAAGCAAGGCAATGAAATCGCGATGGAATGAAGATTTCTCAGTCAGATCATTAATTTCTATAGCACATTAATAAAAACTTAATTATTGTTACGAGACCCAGACTCATGAGTTCTCTCGGAGGGATATACGTAAGCCCCGACGTCATCGCAGACTCGGAATTTAATGAAATGTTTTTCAAATATAATTCATTTTCTTCCGAGTATACCTTCAAATGTTTTATCCTACAAAAATTTAATGGTGATTCCAATACCCAACCTACCCAGCTAATAAGATCAGGTTTAGCTTTATTACACATGTGACGATCCGGTCACAATTAGTGAACTCCAGCTCTCACCAATTATCGACAATTGCGATCTGATAAAGGAGGAAATAAAAATAAGCTAGCTTAAATCGATTTCATAATTCTTCTGTCTTTTAATTCTTTGGTTGTGCAATTTAGTAAGACTATTTTCATCTTAATAATAATGATAATAATATTATTTAACTTAGTAAGATCGTTTTTATCTTGATAATAATGATAATAATATTATTTATCTTAGTAAGATCGTTTTTATCTTGATAATAATGATAAGGATATTATTTAACTTAGTAAGATCGTTTTTATCTTGATAATAATGATAATAATATCATTCAATTTAGTATGATCACTTTCATCGTAACAATAATGATAATAACACTAGTAACAATATTCAGTTTAATAAGGTCATTTTTATAATAATAGTAATAACATTGAGAATTTAGTTTGGAACGTCATTTTCGTAAATAAGTAATTTTAAGACCGAAGAAAATAAATGATGCTTATAATAATTTGAATGTAAAATAGCGTTAACTTAAAGATAAAAATATTCTTTTCAACTCGGATTGTGCGCTTCCGACAACGGAAGCTCTGTGATTAATTTTGAGAGTGTTGCTTAGTTAAACTGGGATCAAATTTAAATAGACTCGTCTCAACCCACGATCCGATATATTTTTGTTATATATAACGAAATTAATTTAAATAGATTTGGGCAAATGCCCTCGAACCATAATTGGATGTTATCCCTACCTCACTTAAATTTCTTCGGTGAAACCTCTCTTTAACTACATTTAACAGCTATTTGGGGTCTACCAGAGTAACCTGAGTATTTATCTTTACCTAAATCAGGCGACCCGAATCTTGAATAGCTGATTCCGATAAAAGTGAGAGCTGGAAGGACGCATAGCACCCAAGTCCCGTCAATGAAGGTGGGCTAGTGGAATACCCTGTAAACAGGACAAATGCCCCCTGCATCTTAGTATGCGGGTAATTAGCTTCCATGAATCCATGAAACTCCAACGATCCTATTCACGGAATATTACTCCCCATAATTGACCGATAGATGTTACGGAGATAGGATTCAATAATAATTTCGATCTATTCATTTTAGACGATTCATGGAGCGACGCGTCACGCGTCACGCTACGATTCCCGGCACACTCAGCGGCCCGGTGTCGACAAACGATGTGGGACGCGGGATTCTCGATCTCGCCGGTCAGAGAGTCCCGAATGGGAGGCCAAACGAGCATCGACGTCTCGATCTCCAATTCGTCGCAATCAAGTTGGAACCCGGCTGCAACCCAGCACGGGAAATCAGAGGCCAGGCTGAATTCTTTCTCGCTCGATTAGAAGAACACCAGTGGCAGACGGACCGGCAAGTGGCAGAAAGCATTTAAAAGAAGTCAATAAAGATATAGCTGCCGAACGAATCCCAAGTACGGACGGGTAGGCCCCCTCCGTACAAGACCTCGTTCAACATGGACGACCCAAGACTAGATATAACTACAAGGGCAATCAATGTAGTCGTCCCGGAAAAGATATTACCGCGGAGAATGCAGAAAAGAGATCGACCATTGAGAAATCATCGCGAACACCCATATGCTCGGGAACACCCAGGACGAAGATAACGGTTCCATGTTGACTAGGAATCTATTAATTAAAATTTTATTCTAATATAATTTTCTTCGAGCTTTCACTTGTCTAAGAAATATAGGAAAGTCACAAGAATAATTTATAAGCGTAATACGAACTCGACAGGTCTAAGCTTGACTAAATAGAGAAACTATAATTCGCGAGTATATACCAGAATTGATATTACGTCTTTGTTCTAGACATGAATCCTTAACAAATTCTCCAGCAAGTATTAACGCGGACGCGGTAGATTAACGCGGAACTCCACAAACAAGTACTCCAGCTGACTAAGGAGGCTCAACGAATCAAAGCCACCTGGGTAAAGCCAGGGAGTGTAAAACGCATTTACCAAAAAATGACAGCTGCGCAAAAGGGTTGGGCTGAAGAGAAGCAGCTTAACCAAAGCCAGAAAACGCAAATTAGAGGGCTGGAGGTTGCGTTGTCGGCGTGCCAAAAGGGCGCGGCGGTAACTTACCCCTTGGTATTTGCCCCCAGCACAACTGGCGTATAGAGACGCGGCAGCCACCTCTAAGCCTGCGAATAAACCGATTTAGCATCGACTAGGAAAATCTGAACGAGCCAAGCGACGTGCGGGTCAAATGAAAGACGCGTGAACTTGTTAATGACACTTCACATTGTTGTTTTAATAAAGAATTGATAAATGTTATTTAAAATCTATATGCCTTGTGTTGATAAGAAAACCCAGACTTATAATTAACGGTAGTTACAAGAGACAACCGTAAACATCAGGCACATCAGAAAGGGCCCAGGGAAAGAAAATCACACAGGTACATTTTGTTGGGCCAAAACACATATGGCCTTGGAAAATGTTTAAATGGATCGGTAACACACACGCAAATATAACATGCAAATTTAAATAAACCTATTGAAACATCAATTAAACCCTACCAAATATGAGAAAAAAGAGAATTAAATATAAAATAATAAACATAAAAATAAATTAAAATAATAACAAAACGCACCAAGATCCGCACGATACCAACACAAACATAACAAGAAAACACAACAAATTCGACAAAATGGAAAAATTAATAAAAGTTCATGAAAATGAAACTTAAATCAAAAAATTTGAATTAGTAATAATTCAATAAAAATTCTAAATCAAAAATTAGTAAAATAAATCAAAAAATAATAAAATTAAAGAATAGAATTCACTAGAAAATAACAAGGTCGAATTTTGTTTTACTGCATCAAATATAACATGCGAGGTTAGGGACAGAAAATAGGTATAAATACTGATCCATTTTCACATTAAATTTAACCGTTTTACTAACCATAAAACCATTTTTGAAAACATTTTTAAAAATCATTTTTGATCTAGAATTTTGTTTGCAAATCTATATTTCGAACTTACTTTTAGGTGAGAATTAGTTTACTTGGAGCTCTCTCTCCACGTCACATCCTCGCAACCTCGGTAGAGCTCTGCTTGGACGTCGGCGTGGGGGGGAGATGGAATTTTATGCTTTATGTTTTATTGGTTGGACAAGTAATTTTGTATGTTGATTATTTAATATGTTAATAAATATTTATAATATTAAAATTGTTTTTCATGCATTTTATAATATTAATTAATCTGTCGAAATTTTTCCGGCCCACAGCCAACACCCATCGCAAGTAAATAAAATCTACATACAATTCAGATTCGTGTAAGTGCGTGGAATATCGCCAATGATCTGTGCCCCGTGAAGACCCGGCGTGCGGAACGCAGGGTTGGAACGTCAATACTATCCGTATAGATGAAACGAGAAATAAGGAAGAAGTTTCTTGGCTGCTTCCTCGTTTCTCATTTCTATAAAATCGACCTAAATTATATCACACACGGCTCAAAATCACCACACCGAGTAGTCCAGTGGGCACTCATTAAATATAATATAAACACAATATGCGCCTAAGGCTTATTAAAGGGAAAGGGTACGGGAATAAATTAAATTGAAGTCGTTGGTATAGCTAATTTGGATTAATAATTTGAAATAAATTAGATAAAAATCATTGGTATATTTGAATCGTATTTACCTTTCGGGATAAAATAATAAACGTCATTAAATTAGTAATTCATTGATTCGAGTAAATTGTTGATTATTGGTTAAAGATAAGTAACTCGTTAATTAAATTAAATTGACTAGCATAATTATTGAGCTAAATTGATATAATTCCTTTTTCTCTAAATTAATTTGATTAAAAGTAAAGTAATGCTCTGATAAAAATCCAATAAATCTTTGAGTAGGAAGAAAGTAAAGCTTTGATTCATGGATTAAAAGGGTAAAGTAATTAATTGAAATAAAGTAGTGTACTGATTAAAGTAATTTATGGACAAATAAATTTTAAATCAAAATCCAATAATTTATTAATTGAATGTTTATCGATTTAAAAGTAGGGTCGCTCATAGATTTGAAGTCAAATAAATTATTAATCGGAAGTGATATATTAAAAAATAAGGAGATTTTATTAAATGAATTAATTTATGGATAAATGGAAAATAAGTACAAACCCGTCGCTCCACTTCACCATCAGCTAAAATAAATTTAACGAGAAGTCATTGCTAAAACGTTACATCATGATTTTAACGAAAAATTGACATCATTATTAAGAAATTGGGAAAAGCGCTAATAGGAAATTGTTGACTAATTCCTCATAGATTAAAATAAAAAGGACTTAATTGGCGATAATGTTTAATTTGAAATTATCTGAGGCGTAAATTACGAATGAAAAGACCCAAATATAGACCATAAAATACGAAAACCAGTACCTAATCGATAGAAAATCAAGAATACATAAAAATTCAATACGATAGAACAATCAAGACGACATCCAAAACTTATATTAATACCACATTAAATATCGAACCATAGAAAAAGCTTACCGTTGATTTTCGACAACACTGGTGAGGTGATCTGAATTTCTCGAGAGACGATAAGAAAATTTCCAACAGGTAAAACACTAAATAATAAAATCCCCAACCGAGAAAATTCCGACGGCACGGTGTAAGTGTTTTCCTTAAAAACATTGCTACAAACGTTTAAATACCATGAAAATATGTAACTCACCAAAATAATCCACGAACGCGTGATCTTAAAAGTTCATTCGCCTAAAATAAAGTTTGTAACTTGCAAATTGAAAAATAAACAATCTTACTAGTTGACATTTCCGGCGATATAAACATTCACTATTGTAGCCGAGTTATAAGTGGCATTCACTTCCTGCCCGTCTGATTGTCAATTGTATATTCTTCGTTATATCTATCGTCAATAAGAGATCATACATCATTTTCTTTATCAAGTTATGCATTCGCCAAACGTCTCAGACGAGGACTTAGAGTTTCAATCTCCAAATGTTACAGAAGCCTCCTTAAGTAAATTTTTAATTAATTTCCATAACAAATTTATAATCATATTCGAGCCACAGGAATGACCCAGAATCAACACCATATCATTAGTGAGTAAACTCTCCGGATTGAAGGCCGTGAATCAATAAGCCATACCTATTAACGTATCTTAGTGTTCTTGCATCAGACAAACCCCAAAATCCTGTCATCCCACCATTAAGCACGACAAATCAATGTTTGGCTACGCACCCTCGTCAACCCCCTTAGGCCAACAATGTCGCAAATATTTAATTAGAAATTACTAAGCAGAAACTTACGTCCTGATCGCATTAGAAAATTGTCAACGATTCATCTCTGGAGAAACGAATTTCTCGGATATTTATCTCGCGGAAATAAAGATACTGGCCTGACAATCGTTACCAATACCTTTTGTAAATTCCTCAGCCGAATCATTAGATCATTTTTTCCATTATCATTCGACCCAGGTACTTTAATTGATCAATGGATCAGACATTAAGCATGAATTTGTAATCTTCATAACTGTTTTGTGTTTCAACTAATTAAACGGTAATTGTTAAAATCACTTTATTTTAAAACATATGAATGTTTAATTATCAAGTTGTTGTTTCGTAAAAATTAATTCACTTAATTCAGTTCTATTCAAAATTTAATAAATGTCCAAATAACACTTTGAAAGGTTTTCTTACAGCATTATTTATTGATTTTATTTTATATTAATACTTAAATATATTTCTAACCGACTATCATGAACATACACAACGAATAAACCATTTGTACGCAAAATAAGATACGGCCAAAAACGAATTGCAATTTTCATTTTTAACATCCATAAGGATTTTTGGACGGACCCTTACGCCATGAGAACGCGTAACCCACTAGCTTTGAAGTATCACTCTTCCCCTTTTTTCAAATACATTGCCAGACCAGCCAGTAAAACACGTTCAACTTCGAGTTCCGTGAGTTTTAGCGTATTTGAAATTGAGTTAATTCCAGTTTTCTTAAACGACGAGAAATGTTACATAATTGCGAGCCACCAGATCACCGCCCCAATCTAAAATGTCCAGAGAAATACGGAGTAAAAACGCTAATCTCACCAATTTTTCCATTCAGGACAAACTGGAGCTATGGTCGAACTCCCTGCTCATGTCGTGGAACAATGGAGGCAGGCATGGAATCGGGTGTATCGAGAGCGATGCCCTGACGTGCCCGAAGAAGACAAACAAGAGGATATATTGCCAGAAGAATTCATGCGGCGGTTCCGGAGACTGTCTGATGAACCAAACCCATCCCAGGACATCCTCGCTCAGGCCCAAGAGCTCCTGGAGGGCCTCCTACAATACCAACGCCAAGTCCAGGCAGCTGTAACACGAGCCACGGAATACCTGGCCAACGTCAAAGATGACCTGGCGGCCGGACGTCTAGCAAATAGTTACCCCCCTTCACCGAGACCAATCCGGAATCTCAAGAGACCAGTGTTTGTAATCCCTGGTTATTCCCCAGAAGAAGGGATCAAGCGATTCCTCGCAGACGAGTGATCATCGCAATAATGACAATTAATGATTTGAACATTTTGTTATTTGGCAGAATATTAGTATTGTTGGGCCAGAACGTAAACGGCCTTGAGGAATGTTTTAATGGATCAGTAACACACATGCAAACATAACATGCAGATTTAAATAAACCTGGAAACATCAATTAAACCATATAAAATATGAGAAAAAAGGAGAATTAAATATAAAATAATAAACATAAAAATAAATTAAAATAATAACAAAATGCACCAAGCTTCGCACGATACCTACACAAATATAACAAGAAAACACAACAAATTCGACAAAATTGAAAAATTAATAAAAGTTCATTAAAGTGGAATTTAAATCGGAAAATTTGAATTAGTAATAATTCAATAAAAATTCTAAATAAAAAAATTATAAAAATAAATCAAAAAATAATAAAATTAAAGAATAGAATTTACTAGAAAATAACAAGGTCGAATTTTGTTTTACTGCATCAAATTTCACATGCGAGAAAAATAGGTATAAATACTGATCCATTTTCACATTTAACTTAACCATCTTTCAAACCATTTTTGAAAATCTTAACTGTTTTTCGAAACTAACTATTTTTACCCAGTTTTCAAAACCTTATTTTCAAACTATTTTGAACTAATTTTGAATTCGTTCTTTAGAAACTATTCAACTGATTTTAGGTGAGAAATATTTATGTTGGAACCCTCTTTCCACGTCACGTCCATTGCATCTTGGTAGAGCTCTGCTTGGCGTCGACGTGGGGAGAGAGGCATTTATGTTATTTTATGCTATTGTATGAAAATTTTTGGAATGGTTATGAAGGGTAATTATGTTATTTTTGTTTATAATTAATAAATATTATTGATACACATAAATTGTTTTATATATATTTTCATAAACTAAATTAAACTGTCGAAATTTTTCCGGCCCACAGCCAATACATAACGCAAGAAAGTAAAATCTACATAGTACAGATGCATGTAAGTGCGTGGAAAATCGCCAATGATATGTACCCGTGAAGACTCAGCGTGCGCAACGCAGCGGTCGTAACGTCAATATTTATCCCTATAGCTGATGCAAGAAATAAGGAAGAAGTCTCTGGCTACTTCCTCGTTTCTCAATTCTGTAAAATCGACCTAAAATTATGTTACATACGGCTCAAAATTATCACACCGAGTAGTCCAGTGGGCACTCAGTAAATATAATGTAAACACAATATGCGCTTAAGGCCTATTAAAGGGGAATGGTACGGGGATTAAATTAACTGAAATCGTTGTTATAACTATTTTGGATTAATATTTTGAAATAGATAAAATTTATTGGAAATCATTGAATTCGATTAAATTGCGATTATTGATAAAAATTAAAGTAATCATTGATTGTAAATAAAGAAAAGTAAAGTGTTTTATGGCTTAAAATTACAGGTAAAGGTAATTCATAATTTAAATGATCGTAAATTATTGATAAAATTAGGGTAATAGCAAACAATTCCATCCATTAAATTATTGTAATTCGTTTCAATAAAATTAAACTAATCCTTGGGTAGGAACGAGTAATGCATGGATCTAATCAGAAATCAACCCCCGATAAAAATGAAAGCAATTAAGAATCGAATTCATTGATTTCAAATAATGAAACGTATCGATTCAAAGTAAAATGATTCTCGAATAAAAGTGTGGAATCCCTTAGTTAAATTGTTGATTAAAATTAATGTAACGACACGTAATTCACTGATAATTCATTTGATAAAATTGAAGAAGTGATTGAGTAAAATCAAGTGTTTAGATTAAATTATTGATTAAAAATAAAATGAATAAAAATAAATATATCGTTGATTAAATTAGATCAATTCATTGATAATGGTAAAATGACTTTCGGGTAAACAGAAATATCTCATTGATTAAACTAATACAGATAATTGTTGAGTAAAACCAATGTAACCTAGTTTTAGTAAAGTAAAGTATTGATTAAAGATAAATATAAATTCGTTGACTAAAGTAATCCATAGATTAAAGTTAGAAATGGATTGGAATAACCATAAGATAGTTACTCTAAAAAACAAGAGTCAAGTAATTTCCGATGTAAATTAAAGTAAAACTGAATTCACGGATTTAAAACTATTAGTATTAAAATAATTTCACGGACTAAAGTAATAGTTGATCCAACTAACCTTAGGCAAAACTAGTAGAAATTTGAATAATAGACGATAACCCAATCCCTTAGTTAGAACTAGAATAATCTATGGAATCGGAAAAAGGTTTTCTGTAATTATTATAAATTCAGGAATTACAGCAAATTGATAAAATGGACGAATTATTACTTAAAATCAATTGAGAACACCAAAGTTTAAGATAAGAGAAAATTTGTATTAATATCACATAAATTGTTACCGATTTTATTGAACAAGTAAAATTCCACATAACAATATTCACATCTACTTGGAAGCCTCGGTAAGCGTAAGAAGTTTTCTTAAAAATTGCCCGTAAAATACGTCCAAACTAATCAATGAAATAACTTACTAAAATTGAGATAATCGAGTGTAGGCGAAGTAGTCGAATAGTAATCCTGATCCGTGAATAATGTAGCTACCGGATGTCGACATTAAGTCACCTTTAGTACCGCTTAAGTTGTAATGGTAAGATCCGCCGGAAATCGTTCGCCTACCAGGATACACCCACGCACGACTAAGTTATCTCGGATCAACATCCGGTCTAGATCTTAAAGTTCGAATTAACTGTAAATGAAATTGGTAAACAAACTTTAAATCAATTTACAAATTCTCTTAGGTCAATACCCGATTATCCGCCTACTATCTAACATGTAGTATATTAAGGTTAATATGTATATATTAAATAAATTAAACATCAGATTATCTCACCCATATGATTAATCATACTATCATATATCACCCCATAAAGGAGTACACCCAAAGAGCCAGGTCCGTAAAACTTGTAGATAAACCGCTCACCCATTTCACAAAAGTTACGACAGAAAGTGACGCTAATAGAATTCGATAAGTTTAGTTTGGAGGACACCCTTACCAATAACGCAGGCACCATTTATTTACTGATAATTTACAATGAGTGAATCAATCGAATCTAATGGCAATAATGTTTAGACATGTCGCCCAAACGAATTACCCGTCGAGAGACCGCCAAACAGGAACAGACAGGAGTCCCGCCGACCATGAGGAAACTCGACCAGTTGCAACGACCATGGCCATATCCTGCCACCTGGAGAATATTAGGCTTGGAGACGGATCCCTGCGGTCTCTCGGGACAGCAATATCCAGCTGCGGAGACCTACCTGAATGCGCAGGACCTCCTCACCCAATGGGAACGGGTGCAGGAGCAGGTGGATTTACAGGTGGTTAAGGCAAGGATGTATCTTGCGAACGTGGTGGAAGACATCCTTGCCACGCGGATTGCAGTCGCCTATCCACCTCGCCCAGTTCGAGATACCCGACGACCCTATACAGTGGAGGCTCTCAAACGAAGCCTGAAGAGACATTGTCCCGAAGAGTGAATTGATAGTGATAGATTTCGTGTAATAACTGATCTAAAATATTAGAAATTTGCGGGTTATTTCTTCTTATGGTTAAAATTATTCGTGACTTTGTTTAATGAGATAAATGATGATTTAACTTAACCTATAATGAATTAAAACGATATCTTTAGCTGTAGTGATGTCTTCCTTACAAATCCTACAATCTGAACTGGACCATGTAAGACAGTCAAACGCGGAGTTACTCACCCAAATTATTCAGTTGACCCGCGAAATGCAACAGATTAGAGCGACCTGGAAGGAACCGGAAAAGGTAAAAACATTGTACCACCGCCTGACCGCAGCACAGAAAGGCTGGACAGAAGAGCGGCAGCTCAATCAGAGCCTGCGCACGCAAATTCGGGGACTCGAAGTCGCCCTAGCAGTCTGCCGGGAAGGGGAAGCGGTAACCTATCCGCTCATCTTCGCCCCAACCCAAATGCCGCAGAAAACCACCAAGCCAGCAGAGCAACCTATCCCTCCAACTAATAATCGTCGACCGGGACGCAAGGAACGTGCCTGACGTCGCGCAACCCAACTTCAAAACGTCAAGTAGTAAATGTCACACATGTGGTTGAATCAAATAGAGTAGTTTTAGCCTTAGTTGAGTTGTTTCTTTACTATAATTGTATGCCAGCATTGTCATAAACATTCTTATCACGTCTTAGTTTTCCACAGTCACTTAAGAACCTGATCTAGAATTCCTACAAGGGACAGAGCTAAGCGAGCATAAGTCTTCTATCGACAGCTCGTGAACCCGAGGGTTGTCCGAGCAACTATAGTACTAGCAATGATACTCAATTTTTGCGGGCAATCCACCACTTGAACACATTACCAACGTTGCCTAGCAACGGGTGCCAAGTGGCGACTAGCATCATTTTGTATGACGTTACCAGGGCTACCATGAGGATAAGCAAATGACGAAACCCTGTAACCCACGAGTATTATAGATTCTAAAAATTCTTTCTCTTCTTTTATTATTGTAGTTTTCATTTCATAAATATGTTTAAGCTTAAATACACTTATCATTATAACAGTCATCATGAATTTCAACCCTTATTATTCTAGAAATGGACCCTGTGAAAATACTCCAAAATGAATTGACCCATGCGAAACAGGCTAATAAGAAACTCCATGACCAACTCGCCCAAAACGTCCGGGAAACACAGCAAATTAAAGCGACATGGATTAAGCTCACAAGAGTCAAACAACTATACCAAAAACTAACCGCGGCCCAGAAGGGATGGGTAGAAGAAAAACAGTTAGTTCAAGGCCTAAAAACTCAAATCAGGGGGCTAGAGGTAGCGTTATCCGCCTGTCAGGAGGGAGCAGCGGTGACCTACCCTTTAGTCTTTGCCCCTGCTCAAGTGGCTTATCGCGAAACGAACACTACACATCTACAACGTCAACTATTGCTGCGACCACTATTCCGATCACCCCATCAACAGCCAGTCGTCGACCTGGACGCAAGGAGCGGGCTAAGCGCCGAGCCGCTCGATCTTCCAATCAGTCGGAAATCTTATAATTCATGTTTTTCATAGATAAATAAAGCATCGTTTATATATATCGTAATTTCTGTATACATCTTATTATCTTTATATCATCTTGAGGTTTTGAAACAACATTGTAGAAGGGTTAAATAAGCAGTACCCCCCATTTCATTGCTAAACTAACGTCAATAAAACAGTTAGATAGACGATAGAAATTTAGACGCAAGGGGACCAAATAATTTAAAAGCGAGCACAGGTCTTCTATCGACAGCTCGTGAACCCGCGGATTGTCCGAGCAATTACAGTATTAGTGATAATACTCAATTTTTGCGGATAATCCACCACTTGAACACATTACCAACGTTGCCTAGCAACGGGTGCCAAGTGGCAGCTAGAATCATTTTGTATGGCGTTACTGGGGCAACCACAGGCTAATTCAAACAAATTACGAAACCATGTAATCCACCACTTCTAACGGTAGTGCGTTGGACCCATGATTGAGGTCGAGCCAGAGTAGTTCCTGTGTGGCGCTCACCTTTGGAGATTTCAAAACCCAGTGGTTACATCACCAACGTTGCCTAACGACGGGTAACCATTTGGAGTAAGGAAATAGTTACATCTGGGGTCAAGGTTATCCAGACCATAAACCCCACACACCACTAACCCCACACATGTTGCATTTTAAGTTATTTTGGTGCTGTGTTTTCGTGCTATATTACTGATAGATTTAAACAATTTTCAAGGCCTTTTGTGTTCTGGCCCACATAACTTTTTTAATATTTTAATATTTTGAAAATTTTAGAATTTTAATTAAAATTAGTACATTGTACCTTATGTTTAATAGATAATTGATTGAAAATTAAAAATCTTTGAAATTAATTTCTAAAATATGTTGTAATAGTAAAATTTATAACTTATAATAATCTTATAAATAATCGTTGTTTTATTATTGATTACCATTTTAGTATTTAAAGTAAATAATTAAACCTTATAATTTTTTGAAAATATTTAATAGATTTAATAAATTTAATTTACAATGAACACGAATTTAATTCTTGTGACAAACATTCCGAAACATATCAGGCATTTTGATTTAATCAAAGAACTAGAAAACAAATGGGCTCGCTTGATTTTTATTGATAATCCTTATGCAGACTTACAGGAGGCTTTTATTTACAACCCAACATCTCTTTTAACTCACTTCGAAATGGGAGTGTCAAGGCTGAGAAGTAAAGTAATAAATGGCATAAGACCTCTAAAGGTTTATCATTTATGGTTTCCACCACCAAATGTATACTTAACAAATCTGGTAATTATTTTTTTCAATAATGAAAGTAACACGAAAAAGTTTTGCAAGTTATTTAACTTGTTAAAATATTTTTCTTTTAAAATTAAATGTGATCTAAATCCGATCAATATTAATAAAATAGATACCTGAAAATGCTACAATGCTACCAGTTTTATTTGTGGACAATTTACCAAAAGAATGTGATTCTTATGAAGTAATTGGTGATTTACCCTTTCAATCGAATGACGTAAAACATTGGGATATACCTCAAAAAGAAGATAAGTACGCAATATTTAATATGCTTGTTAAGTAGTTGAATTTTAGTAATTTATTCTACTTAACAATGGATTTAATATTCAATATTTAAATTATTTAATAAATTATTTGATCTGTAATTTTTAATTTAATTAAGATGGATGGTTTTACGATTACCTGTAAATCAAGATGAAGCTATTAGAGATTATGTGCTGAAATATATTCGAACGAGGCGTTTATCTAATGGTCTGTTTCCTCGTGTTTTGGAAGTTTTCGTGTCTGAAGACATTCGATTATCAAAAAATATGGTTCCTAAAACCTTACAAATTTTGCCGATGTAATTTTGTGGAAACGCTAAATGAATAATAAATGAAATATATTTTCAGCACAGCTTCGTTTAAATCGAACTTGCTATTTCTTTATGATTTGCCAACAAAGTTGACAGTTAAAGGAATATCAGATGCTGCTAAAGCTCTTGGCGTTAAAGGATCAAAAGCATTTTTCATTGACGTCGTTGATTCTTTGAGAGTTGGATTTTTATTCGTTCCAAAATCATTTCCTGATTCTAAATTCGAATTCTTCCAAGAAGCTCTAAAAGAAAAAGAAATCGTCGTAGATAGTAATCAAACAGTAATGCTCAACTTAAACGAGGTCTATTTGCAGCCTAAAGGTGCTCTGCCGCCTAAGGTTCACAAGAAAAGGGTAAAATTATAATGATTTAAATAATATATTTTAATATATCAACTTAATACTCACAATTTGTAAGTATCTAATTAAATATTCTTATTTATAAAAATCAGTTAATAGGTTTAATAATTGATAAAATAAGGCGCTGAAAATTGATGAGAATCGCAAAAATATTAATTGATTACTAAATTTTTACTTGCCATAATAGCAACAAATCAAAGTATTTAAATGTCGACCAGAGAAGGAATAAGGAAATACATATTCACTGCAGCGTTACTGGGAATATTCATAGATGTAAAAATAAGAACTAAAATGTTTTTACTGATATTTTACTCACTGGTTTTTCTATATTAGGCATCTAACAGTTTCCTTTTTTTGTTTTAATATCATAATTACTGTCATGCAGTGTAGTCTCATGAATTTTCACTAAGTGGGAATAAAAGAGTACTTTTTTGTTAAACTTCTTTATCTCAATACAAATAATTTGTGATCATGTGAAAGAACCAAGCTGATTGCATTTTTAAGCTGGAATCAATTTCAGTTATTCTCGAATATAATTTGTAATTCTACTTGGATTCCGGGAAAACAGTTAATTCGCCGAAATACTGTTTTATTCCTTTCAGAACTTCGGTTGATATTAAGCGAGATTCACACAATCCAAGGAGCTGAAGAGATCGAGCAGAACCTTAAAATGAGAAAACAAGGGTATTAAGTTCATTACTGAGCTTCATTATGATTACGATGAGGCATTTTCTTTGGTCTTATATAGCTCCTTGGTTCATATTGTAAATAAACTTCAGTTATATGGAACCAAAGACATCAATACTTTCAAATATTAGATTACGTAAATAATCTAGTTAAAACTACAATCGATACCAGAAGCCTAGCTGACTCAAATTAAGAAGCAAACACAATAGTCACAGAGAAACAAGAAATGTCATTGATTGGATGCATAGATTGCAATTTTCACAGCAAGTTTCAGAATGAGAAATATGGAATATAAGCAAAACCAAATATCCCTATATATATTATGCAATACGTATATATTACATCACTGCTATGTAAACATTACACTTTATGATTAAGTAATGAATCTGCAAGGATTGTATAATATAAAAAAAGTTACATAATAACCGAATTCACACACAACAATTGTGCGAAAACAAAAATGCCTTCGATAAAAATAGACTGTAATAAGAAATAACATTCAATAATTTATCCTAGCTGCAATTCTGTAGCTGCCTGTATGCAATAATTAATTATTTCCAATAGATATCTTTTAGCTGTATTATTACATAATAGTTAACAAGAGACTTTATTCATTGACGTTATGAAGTTTCTCAAATACTGGTTTGCTCGTATATACAATCAAATCTGTATCCGAGTGGTGGATTTGGTAAAGGAATAAAAAAAATTTTAAAAATTTTGTTTTAATGAATTAAATATTAAATTAAAAAAAAATTATTTCCCACTAATAAAACCTAAAGTAAAAAAAATTATCTGTTACATTTTTTTCAATTTACCATAATAAATTCTAGAACATTTATTTCTCTTAATGTAGAAAAAAATCAAGTAGGTCTTAATATATAACATTCTTAAAGTTCAAATATAATAAATTCAGCAATCATTCAATTATTTATCTCCATAAACATTCCACAACAACACATAACGTTAATCCGACCTCTATTGCTCCAAATTCGGTTATCCTAGGAGATTGGATAAGCTCCATACTTTTCTTGTGAATTTAAAATATTTTTTGATAGAAAATTGAATAATTGTGGCAATTTTTTATTGAATTTTATTAACATAAACTTAGGACGATGATCGCACAATTGAATATGTGCTTACGAATTATGTATATGTTCACAATGTTGCCGCCGGTATAGATCACAATCAATTAGCCAAGGGATCTACGATTAACTTTAAAATTTATTTATTTCAAATTTTTGAAAATACTACTCAAGTTGGATTTGTTTGTTTGAGAGGCCTGTCCGATGTTGCAATTTCTCAACTGATCGATCATTTAAGGTCTTTAGTTTTTGAAGGATTCCAAGTAATGGTGGACAATATCTATTTGAAATGTTATGACATGCCTGATAATAATTCTGAAAGGCGAACAGTTCACGTTCCTCGTGAACCCCTGGATAATGTAGATAACATAACATCACACGTTGATAACACTTTTGTCGATATCACTGAAGTCAATCTCGAAGAAAGTGAAGTAGAAGTTATTGATACCGATGAAGAAAATGACATTGAAATGTTAAAGGAATGTTCTGTCGAAATATCAAGGTAAGAATGATTATATTGGATAATTAAATATTTTATTTAAATTTTTTCATAATATTAAATAGTCTTTTGATTTTACCAAAAAATACATTTTCTATATATAATAAATATAACTTAACATTCTACTTAAAATTTGTCAGCAACATTTATATTATTAAATAAATTCAAGTTTTATACAAAGGATTTAATTTTTTTTCAGTTGCTTACATCTTAATTTCTTTTTTAGATTATCGATCAAGAATTTTTTCTATATTTCACACAAATTTGAAGTGGTTTTCATGACAATTGTATGTACACATTAATTGTAGTCAATGTTAACATTTAAAATAGTTTGAATTTTATTTAGATATTTTGAGACATTAATGTTCGATATAAGATATAACTGATTTTCTATTATATTGTGTTCAATTTTCTATATGTACCCATGTCATTGGTTACATGTGTATATATGCAATTTTGTATACTATCACATAGGGCCCGAATTCAGACAATATATATATATATATATAGGGTGGCCCTTAGCATAGGTCAAAAAAATGAAATTCATAATTTGAATTCTGGCACCCATCCAATCTGTGCCAAATATTGAAATAATGAATTGTGTAAAACATCATTAGAATTGAAGAATATTTAGCGGTGGCCCTCAGGCATTGAAGTTTTGTGAAGTTTTGTTTTTATTCTACACACAACAGCCTGAACAGGTTAGTTTACTGTACAAATAAACAATAATGTCACTGATTCAGAAATAGCTCCAACTGAAAATGTTAAGAATTATGTCTCTCTGCCAACTGTTCTTCGCTGTATTATTATTTCACAATTTCAGTGTCAGATTGTTGACCACTAGCACAAGTCGCCAGTTTTCGTTTGGTACCAAAGAATATTTATTTTGTCATTGGGATGATGCAATGATGATGTAGTATGTAAGTTAATATATTGTACAGGTAAAATACATATTTATACAAAACACGAAACACTTTTAAAACTTAACGATTTATTTAAATTTCACGGATTTAGTCAAACTTCAAAGCTTGAGGGCCACCTCTAAATATTGTCCAATCTGCATGATTTTTTGCACATAATTTTATTTCTGTAAGTGGAACATATTAGTGGGGTGCCAGAAGATGATTTCAAACTTTTTGTTTTAAGGGCCACCCTAATATATATATATATATATATATAGTAGTTTTTATCCAATTATTACGGAAAGATTTCCGCTTGTTTTAAATTTTTACAGTAAATCAATAGTTAGTTTTCTATCCGATACTATTTTTTAAAATTCGTTAATTGTACTTGACATATTTAATACCAGTTTCTAACTTAAATCGATTCAGCGATCCACCTCCGGAGTATAACCTAATGAAGTCAGATTTTATTTTCGTTAACTATTTACCGAACACAGTTGAATATTCGTCATTTTCCCTGTTGCCCCTTGAGTGCGATTCATTAACTATAATGTCTTGCGATGAACACAAGTAAATCTGGAACTTTTTAACTGCTATTAACGCTCGGTTTTAGGATTGCGTTTTTGTATTATCCAGATACAACAACGGATAAATGGATGGGAGCACTCAATAAATTAGTTACAACTAAAATCAAAGAAACAAATGTAGAAGTTTCTGAGGTATATTTGCAATCGGATGAAAATGAAGAGATGCTAGATAAAGGATTGGATATGATTTCTCCTAGCAATTACGTTTTTGTATACAATATCGGTGATTGTAGTGATACAAGGAAGTTAGAAGGAAATACAAATATTGTTAGATTTTCCACCATGACTCAAGAATCAGGAAGGTTTGTAATATTTTATATAAATTTTATAATTCAATTTGTTGTTTTTATTATTATTATTATTATTAATTATTACATTTTGTTTCAAGACTTATTATTAATAAAAAGTTTATAATTGCAATATATTTCGATGGCTCACAATCATCATGCAATAAACAACTTCAATAAAAAATAATATTTATACACTCATTAGTTATTACATAACAATATAGCTATATTACATGTATTACATAATCATTTATAATTTAATATCTATACACTCATTAGCTATTACATAATCATATGTTAGGAATCCAAGTAAATTTTATTTGAATTCATGTGTACAGTCTCTCCAATACCCATTACCAAATCAAAACACAGGCTAAAAGATGCCCAGATTTATTATTAAACATATCACCAACTTTGTAAGTCTTTGAAATCATATTAACATTGACACTTCCAATACCTTTCATAATAGCTTTTTTAAAATATTTAGAAATAGAACTGGACAAATTTTAGTCATTTTAGCATCAACAACCATATTCTTTTTATTACTTGAGCCTGTTATTATTATTAAAAAGAACTTTTTTTGGTTGCTTTTCATTTTGCAATGACATAAAGAATTTATTATTATTTATTCTTTATTATTATTATTGTAAATATTTTTATTATTTTCATTATTATTGATATTATTATTATTATTATTAATATTTTTATTATTATTGTTTATTATTATTATTTATTATTGTTTTATTTTTATTAATAATATTTTTTTAATATTATTTATAATATATAAATATTATTATTTTAATATCATTATTTTTATTTTCATATTATTAGTTTTATTAATATAATTTATCATTATTATTATTTTTCATTGCTTTTATTTTTATATCTTTTATTATTAATATTTTTATTATTATCATTTTTATTTATTCTTAATTTTTATTAATAATATTTTTTTAATTTTATTTATAATATATATTTATTATTATTTTAATATATTATATATTTATTTTATTATATAATATTATTATTATTTTTATTAATAATATTATTATTATTATTTTTTATTGTTTTATTTTTAATTATAATGTTTTTTTTATTTTATTATATTTATTTTATTATATAAACTTTTATTATTTAAAATTATAATTAGTAATTATAATTAATTAGTTTTATTATTCATTTTTTTACAAATTATTGTTTTATGGTTTTATTCAATAAACTTTTTAGAATGCTATTAAAATCTTTATATGAAAATGTCACTTATAATTTAATAAAACAAATATTGTTTGATAACAAAAATATTAAATATTGCCTGCATTTATTTTAAGCACCTTGATTGAAAATTACCGATATCAATGATAAATTTCATATATTGTGATGCGTTTCTGGTAATTAAATGAGATTTCATCAAATCAAATGATTTAATCAACCATGTTAACACTGAAAATCGATAAATCAATTATCATGTTTCTTTTAATTAGGGAAAATTTACATGAAATTATATTAAAATATCAAAAAGTGACATTTTCATTACTAAAGAGAACATTTTTGTGAGCTGATAAATGTTTTTGGATTTGAAAATGCAAAATTAACTAAAAAATGAAAAAATAATATTTATCGGAAAAAGATATGAGCATTTGACAAATGATGAGATGAATACAAATATAATGATATAAGATCGATTTAGGATTACTAGTTATTAAGACAATGCAATTCAATCAATTTAGAAATGAAATTCGCAGTTTGACACAATCTGTCAACCTCAAACCGAAATAAATCCATTTGGATGAATTTTTCCATTTATTGTAAGCAAGTATTTTATTTGGAATTAAATGTTGAGAAGAGAATCCTATAAATTGAGCTAAAACCATATAGAAATCGCTATAACAGTGCATAAAAAATTGAATCGATGTTAAGGAAACGAGAGAAATTTCTAATTAATTTTAATTGGAATCGTTTTTCTATTTGAAACTGCTATTTTTAATGTCAAACGAAAGGTTGATTGTGCTGGTGAAAATCTGTACGACTGCTATTCTCATTCTTATCGAGAACACGATGAGTTACATTTATAGCTCTGCTACCTTTAGAATTTTGTAATATTTTAAAGTTTAATTAGGTGATATATAATTATAGATGTATGTTAATATTTATAGATGTGTTACTATTTATAGATATGTGTTACTATTTATAGAATCTTGTAGGGGAAAATTTTTGACTGGAATCGAATAATTTTATTTCTTATATTTATTAATAATCTTTCTCATTGATTTAGTTGTGCATTTGTTGAACTTGCATCTGGGCTAACAGCGTTGGAGAAAATTGAAACATTGAATTACATTCGAGACATAAGTCTTCGTGGGAAAAATCTCTGTGCCGATCTTATTTGGTTGGGAACTGTGAGAAACAAGACTAAAAGTGACCCAAATGCTCTTAGGTCGCAATGGTTAAAAAAAAGTGGTCCTCCTTCAAAGAAAACACGATTGATGTGATCCTTGTTGTAAATATAGTTTTAGTGTTGATTTTAATTCTGTAATTGGTTTTCGCATATTGTTGTAAGAATAAAATGATTTGAAATCAGTTGATTGGTTGGTTCGATTAATAATTGTTGTAAATTTAGTTTATTTAATAAATGTTTCAAATGTATCTGTTGATGGGAACAACTCTACAGGGTGGGCACGTATTCAATTTCGCCATAATTTTATAAAGAATCCAAATTTATATTGAGTATGGGTCTTTGGCTTTTTCAAAAATAGCAAAATATTACTACTTAGTGTTAAGTAGTGTTGGCCCAAGGCACGATTTTGTTTAGATGAATCAGTAACACGCACGCAAATACAACATGCAGATTTAAAATCAGACCCATAAAACATCAATTAACCATGCTAAAATTTGAGAGAGAAACAATTAAATATAAAATCAAGAAACAAAAGTAAATTAAAATAATAACAAAGTGCAACAAAATCCGCACGAAATAAACATAGAAATAACATGAGAACACGAAAATTTGACAATTTACCAATAAAGCGAAAGTCCATGAAAATGGAACTAAAATTAAATAAATTGAATTGAAAACAATTCAATTAAAAAATCAAAAAAAAATTGTAAAACTAAATTACGAAAATAATAAAATTTAAGATTAGAATAAACTAGAAAATCACAAAGTCAAACTTTGTTTTACTAAATCAAATTTAACACGCAAGGTTAGGGTCGTACAATAGGTATATATACCGATTCATTTTCACATAATTTAAATCAGTTTTAAAAACTCGAATCAGTTTTTGTGGCCAGACTAAACCAGTAGAATCTAGACGAAATTTCAATGTGATTGGAAGAATGTTAGCAAACTTTCTCCACGTCGTGTCCATTCAACCTCATATGAGCTCTGTTTGGGCGTCAGCTTGGGGAAGAGTTATGATTGATGATTGATGAAATGTCGAATTCCAATTATGATATCACGATGTATTTATATTCAAATAAAAGTTTTCACTAAGTCATTTATGTCGAAATTTTTCCGGCCCACAGCCGACACATCACCGCAAGACAATTAACTGTACATACCCCCATCGAATTGTGTAAGTGCGGTGTAAGACCGCCCGTGAAGGCTACGGCGTGAGAACGCAGTAGCTGAATCGTAAATTATTATTCCGTATAGGGGAAATGAGTTGAAGAGGGAATAGTCTTTTGGCTATTTCATCATCACTCAATTCCTATAAATTCGACCTAAAATTATAATGACAAGCGGCTCAAAATCATAACACCGAGTAGTCCAGTGGGCACTCATAAATTTTTAACATTGATATAATTCTATCCTAGGATCAAGTAAGGGAAGGTGATGGGGAATTCGATGACAAAAAATCGTTGCTATAACTTCCAAAAATTAAAAATAAAAGATTTTTAGTGAAACTCAATTTCATCTTGCTATGACTTTTGAAATTAAAGTTAAGAAAGAAATATTTTAAACGAGTGTAATTTTCAGCTCCTTAACAAGTTTGCAATAGAATGCCATGAATTCCTAATACGATTAAAATCCCTTTCTCTAAACTCATCATATCGAACCCCAACTTACAAATAATAATACCCGCGAATATATGAATGAATAGGTTATTTAGAAATCGTAACTATCATT
The DNA here is from genome assembly GCA_022537955.1 of Schmidtea mediterranea. Taxonomy (NCBI): domain Eukaryota; kingdom Metazoa; phylum Platyhelminthes; order Tricladida; family Dugesiidae; genus Schmidtea; species Schmidtea mediterranea. The sequence continues at coordinate 20,562 of JAKGRZ010000084.1, read as the reverse complement.
ATGTAATAGATGGTTGAAAGAGCGGTTCCATTTTGAGATCATCAGATAAAATTTATGGTGAAATTTAACATTTATTAAATTGCTTGTACAGTTATTAAATGACCAGTAAAACTAATATTGTTGGGCTTAGAGTCAAAATTAAAACAAAATGTATCAACGTATTAAAACAAAAAGATAAAAATGAAAAATATGAAATATTGTCACTGCACACACACACGCACCGCAAGAAGAGATCAAAAATAGAATAAAACAAATTAATTAAAACAAATTAAAAATATAACAAAATTAAATAAAAACAAATAATTAATAAAAATTCGTAAAAAGCCTACAGCAGCAGACAGTAACATATGAGAAAAGAAATAAACTGCCAAAACCTTACAAAATAAGGTTTAGAAAAAACACAGGCAGAAGAGGCGACCAGAAAACAAAATATTGGGGCTAAAAATTAATATTGTAAGAAAATAATAATAAAAATAAAATCCAACAATAAAATATTAAGATATCAAAAAATAAGAAAAAATATATAAAAAATATAAAAAATAATTTGAAACTAATAAAATAATTAAAAAGCCCTAAAATGGCGAAAAATCGCCAATTTGTCGCACACAGACACAAAAATAGTGTATAAGCAGTGACCAATTTTATTATTTCAACTTTTACTTTTACAACTTTACAATTTTAACTTGTCTAATATCATTTGCAATTCTGAAAATTTTGAAAGTAAGGAAGTTTTTCGTGTATTTTGGTTTCTATTATTTTTAAGTAATTGTAATGTTATATGCAAATATTAATCCGTTTGATGTTCATAATGCTCATATTTATGTTTTAAATGATTTTATATGCATATTAATTATATATACGAGGTCCCTCATAAAATCTTATTTACATGTGGTGGGTTACAGGGTTTCGTTATTGTCTATCTTCATGGTTGCCCCAGTAATGCCATACAAAATGATTCTAATCGCCACTTGGCACCCGTTGCTAGGCAACGTTGGTAATGTGTTCAAGTGGTGGATTGCCCGCAAAAATTGAGTATTATCGCTAGTACTGTAGTTGCTCGGACAACCCTCGGGTTCACGAGCTGTCGATAGAAGACCTATGCTCGCTTAGCTCTGTCCCTGTGGAAGTAAATTCATGATCGAATGTGGAGAGATGGTTTGAAACCGTGATGCGAGTACTCATAATAACGTCTGCGTGTGAGTGCCATTAGGAAAATACTTTAACGATAAGTACGACTATTATATTGAAATAAACAGAAATGTGAATTATCAAAAGTTAATGGGACGGTTTTGATTGTTGGGCAGCTCGGCGTCGAGCACGTTCTTTGCGTCCCGGTCGACGATTTATTGCGGACTGATCTACCGGTGGAGGGTTCTTCTGCACCATCTGGGACGGGGCGAATACGAGCGGGTAGGTGACCACTTCCCCCTCCCGACAAACTGCTAGGGCTACTTCTAGTCCTCGTATTTGGGTGCGCAGGCTCTGATTGAGCTGTCGCTCTTCTACCCAGCCTTTCTGTGCCGCCGTGAGTCGGTGGTAGACTGCTTTCGTTTTTGCGGGATCAGACCATGTTGCTTTTATCCGCTGCATTTCTCGGGTCAGTTGGATAATTTGGGTGAGCAGCTCCGCGTTTGACTGCCTTGCGTGATCCAGTTCAGTTTGTAGGATTTGTAGGGGAGACATCACTATAACAAAAGAGATCATTTTTAATTTCTTATTGACTAAATTAGATCATAATTTATCCAGTTAAACAAGATTACGGAACAAATCTATCTATAAGGAGAAATAACACCAACGACTTTTAATTTTTAAATCAATTACGACATGATCATTGTAATTATTGTAGTTATTCTTCGGGAAAATGTCTTTTCAGGCTTTTCTTTAGAGCCGCCACCGTATAAGGCCGTCGGGTATCGCGGACTGGGCGAGGTGGGTATGCCTCCGCAATTCGCCCAACGCGGATGTCCTCCTCCACGTTCGCGAGGTACATCCGGGCTTTTATTACATTGAGGTCCACCTGCTCCTGCACCCTTTCCCAATGGGTGAGGAGATTCCGAGCATGCTCGTAGGTCTCTTCGGCGGGATATAGTTGACCGGCGAGTCCGCAAGGGTCCGTTGCGAGGCCCAATAGTCTCCAAGTGGTTGGGTACGACCACTGTGGTCGAAGTTTATCTATGGCGTCTGCGGCTTTTGGTGCTCTCCTCAGTTGTTTTCCGCTAATTGCAGGTGTGGTAGTCCAATCGGCTGGCATGATCTGAAGCAATATTATGGATAAACCATTGAGTACGTAGAATTTGAAATGAAATTTATCCAAATCGGCTGCACGGTTTGATGTCCGTTAGTTATTTTTGGGAGTGTCATGGTGAAATAATTATTAATGGAATCGGTGAAAGAAGAACATCTATCAGAATTCGTAATGGTTGTGGGTCATTCCGAAAATTGTTAACGCTCGCGAATTGAGCTCTTTATCAGCGGCCATAGAATCTTTCTTATGACAAATCCGTATACTATACTCCACGAGTATTTCAGGTTAACTTCTGGTTCACAGACTAAATAACACCCCTCATAATCAAGATATCGAATTTATTTTGTACCTAGTTGGCCGGTTATCGGTACAGTGTTTGAGAGACGAAATATGTCGGGGTTTCTAGGAATTATTCGATGTAAAAGTGTTCAACCCATCATTCGAGTTTATGTATGTAGTATCCAGAAACGCGAAGGGAATAACTTATTTCTCGGACTTTCAAATGTTCACGAGTATTCTTATTCGGCGGGGACGGAATGAGTTGGTACTGGGCGTAATGCTTTTGGGAAGTTACTGTCTGATCTGGGTACTATGTTAATGTGGGTGATTATAGTTAACCAATTGATTAAATTTTGTTAGAACTAGATTATGAGATATTATTATTTATCACCGTTTGTTAAACTTAAAATAATTTATTTACGAGGACAGGATGTTGCAAAATCGTAATTCGATCGATGGTGGTCTATCGTGACAATGGCACATTTCCGTTTGATAAATTTGCACGTTCATCAGTCGTTGGTAATGATTGACCGGATTTCCGGCTAAATGGAATTTTATTAATTGTCGGATCGGCGTAGCTTATGTTTAATAGTAATTTATGAATCTAACCTAGACAGGATGTTATTTTACTGGTCGGTGTTATTCGAGAGTATTCTCGTAGTAAAAGTTCCGACATGATTCAATATCTTGCATATTCCGCTAGCTGGTCAATTCAATGCATCTCTATGGAATTTTTATTCATTTTGAACGGGTTGGAAATCTTGGTTATATTGCTCGATTTATTTCTAAATTTTGGAACGGTTTCCTTCTTCTAACTCTTGGATTTTAACTTTCTCGAAATGTTCGCCATACTTCTATTATCGCCATTAGATTTCTACTAATGATTAACTTATTACGTTATTAATTTAAATGCTTTCATGTTATGGATGATAAACTGGTTCAGATTGGTAAGCCGATTTCTGTATGATTTTTTATTTGGTTCATAGAATGCATTTTTAGTCGTTTGGTTTGATCTTACAGGGAGATAGTCGTGGAACTCCTGGGTTCTCAAACGGGTTTGGGATTCTTATCAGTAACTAAACAAATACTATCGTGGAGATAATTTTATTTCTTTTCACAGTGACTTAAGCTATTTACTGCACTGATTCCTATCAATGTTGCTTTGATTTAATAATGCTGTAAAGTTTCACTCTTATAACAGTAATTTTGTGTTAATAAACAGATATTTATTTTTCATTTACGGAATTATTTATTTCCATTTTTAAGATTTAGTTAATAGGTTCCCCATTTTTTAACCAGCAAATACCATATTTCTAACCAAATAACTTAAATTAAGCATTACCTTAACAGATTATAAGAAAATAAAATTTTTTAATCCATGAATTATTAAATTTTAGTTAACGATTACACTAATGCTAAGCGATGAGTTACTTCATTTTCGACTAACTAGTTACTTTGGTTTGAAGCAATGAATGAATTTATTTTGATTAATAAATTTCCTTGGTTTAATCACTGAATTTATTTTCAATCCACGAGTTAATTTACTTTTATCCTATTTAATTACTCCAATTTTACCCCATGAATCCATATTAATTTACAGAAAAGTTTGTTTCCTAAATCAATACTTTTCCTTACCCTTTTTTAATTTATAGTTACTTTAATTTAATTCAACGGTGGGTATTAATTACAATCACTCGAATATTTTACTTTAAGCAATAGCCTACTGGTGGGTTACAGGGTTTCATTGTTTGTTTGAACTAATCGGTGGTTGCCCTCGTAACGCCATACAAAATGATACTGATCGCCACTTGGCACCCGTTGCTAGGCAACGTTGGTAATGTGTTCAAGTGGTGGATTGCCCGCAAAAATTGAGTACCATGTGCTAGTACTGTAGTTGCTCGGACAACCCTCGGGTTCACGAGCTGTCGATAGAAGACCTGTGCTCGCTTAGCTCTGTCCCTCATACTATTCAGGATTAGCTCTTAATTGACTATAGAAATCTGAGACGTAATAAGGTTACTCGTGACAATACTGACATGCAATTTCAAAGGAACGACTCAACTAAGACTAAAACTACTCTATTTGAATCAATCACATGTGGACTATCTACTGTTTGACGTTTTGGAGTTGCGTCGCTCGACGTCGGGCACGTTCCTTACGTCCCGGTCGACGATTATTGATGAGTTGTTCTGTTGGCTTAGTGGTTGTCCGTGGCATTTGGGTTGGGGCGAAGATGAGCGGATAAGTGACCGCTTCACCCTCCCGGCATACTGCTAGGGCGACTTCGAGTCCCCGAATTTGAGTGCGCAGACTCTGATTGAGCTGCCGCTCTTCCTCCCAGCCTTTCTGAGCCGCTGTGAGTCGATGGTATACAGCTCTCACCTTTGCTGGATCAACCCAGGTTGCTTTTAACTGTTGAGCCTCTCGAGTTAATTGAAGGATTTGGGCGAGTAACTCTGCGTTCGATTGTCTTGCTCGTTCCAGTTCCGCTTGTAGAAGTTGTAGGGACGACATCACTATAACAGGAGAGCAGTTAAATTCTTTATGGTCTTCATTAAATCAAAGTCTTATTACTTAATCAAACAAATTGGATGAAGCTGGTTTATCTATGAGATATAATAACGAATAAGAAAAAAAACACAATAACACTTAATATTTAAATCAATTTCTACAACACTTCGTCATTACTATAGTTCTTCTTCAGGGGATTCTCTCTCTAAACTCCTCTTCAGAGCCGCCACTGTATAGGGCCGCCGGGTATCGCGGACTGGGTGAGGTGGTATGCCTCCGCGATGAGTCCGACGCGGATGTCCTCCTCCACGTTCGTGAGGTACATCCGGGCTTTGACCACTTTGAGGTCCACTTGCTCTTGTACTTGTTCCCAGAAGGTGAGGAGATTTCTGGCGTGATCATATATTTCTTCGGCCGGGTACTGTTGTCCGGCGAGTCCACAAGGATCGGATTTGAGACCCAACAATCGCCAAGTAGTCGGGTGTGACCGCCAGGGTGGAAGTTGTTCAGTAGTCGCGGTGGCTGTTGGTACCTCTCCTGGGTGTGGTTCCTCTGCTACTTGAATGGTGATTTGGTCGATAGGCATATCTAAATTGTTATCGTTATCAAATTCGATTAAGTCGTCGGCTTATAATAATACTAGACTAAACGTTGATTATATTATTGCTCTTAGACCGATTAAACTCTACTAGCTTGATTAGTATTACAACTCGAAACGACTAGGGTTATTTATCTATGATGTATCCTGTTGGCTAACTCCTCATAACTCTTGTTGATGATGGTAATAATTAGAACATGTTAGATGAGATTTTTAGGGTTGGGCAGATGGGTGAGTCGAAAATCCACTATCTATCAGGCATTAATGTTTGTTAAGTGGATGGAAGTACCACTAATTAAGATTTATTTAAAATTTACTAAGTATTTAGTGCTACTATCTGTTAGAAATCAGTTTCAAAACTCAAAGGATCCGCTATGGTATCAGATATTGAGGTTGATTTAAGGTTTACCAACTACCTACGGCTGGTTGAGATTAATTCTGAAATTTATTAAATATATAAACGTCATATTAATTAACATGAAGTTACAATTTACTAATACATAACATCGATGTTGATTACACTAATTCTAAAATCCGCTATTCCATGATCCTAATGTTTATTCGAAACCGAGTTAAAGTTTACCGGTTGTACTTAATTTGACGATATTCAATTTAGTCACACATCCTGTCAGGGCGATGTTGGCGGAAACGTCAATCCTTCGATCGAGCGGATGTTAAATTCATTCAAGGTAGGTTTCCGGTTTCCGGTTGATTCTCTCAAGTTAATTTAGTTATCGATCGGTTACTTCTATTATCGACTTAGTGCAATTTCCGGTCGTGGAGTGCGCGTAGACTTTCTAATGATGGGACTCCTTATCAAGCATCACTTTGATATTCATCATTTGGTGTGTTTATTCGTCTAAGTTGGACTATATCGGATTTTACGCGCGTCGTAAGTCAATTTCTCGTGATTTTGTTGGTGTATTTATTAACTTTATAGTTATTCGTTTGGCGTCAGGGTATTCGTCAGATATCGAGAAAATCTTTCTAAACTGAATGACTATCATCAAGTTGAATCTAATATTATCAATCGGTTCGCGTTTCTAATTCGGATCAGTTTCGATTTATCCCTGCCTTTTACCATAGTGTTAACTTGGGTTTTTGTCAATTTTATTCAATAACGGATTGGTATTCATTGTTGATTCATTCATTTTGGTTCTTTTAATCACGATTTCTTTATGTTAATCAGACTTTATTTTATTTTGGTCAGTGAATAGTATTTTATACCCCATTTTATTCTAGATTGCTAAGTTTTAAGTGAGGAATTTATATATTTTAATCCATCTAATTAAATCAAAGGAAAGCTCCGTTTATTACGCAATGAGTTTGTACTATTAATCAACGAATTATTTTATTATCATCGATCGTTTTTTCGACATTTAACCAAATGAGTGCCTTATTTTTAATTCGTAATTTTTCCTTTTATTTAATCAGTAAATAATTCTTAGCAATTAACTAGACGATTACTTTATAATAAATCTTTAATCCCTAACGTTTCTCCTTTTATTTAATCGATGAAGTTTGGATTATTAATCAACAGATATTTTTATTTTTATCAATAATTTTCACCATTTAACTGAATGATTACTTTGTTTTAAGACCTTTCCTTTGCTTTAATCAATGAAAATTCGGATCTTTAATCGACAATTTAATTTAAGGGGTTTCATACTATTATTCGAAAATTGTTTCACCTTTAATTGACACGTTTCTTTATTTGAAATCAATGAATTCGATTCTTAGTTGCCTTCATTTTTATCGGGGTTGATTTTGTTTAGATCAATACATTACTCGTTCTTACTCCAAGATCAGATTACTTTTATTGAGATGAATTATAGTGAATTAACTGATGAAATTATTTGCTGTTACCCTAATCAATAATTTACGAGCGTTTAAATTATCTTTACCCAACATTTACTTAGATTTTTAGCCATAACACACTTACTTCTACAATCAATGGTTGCTTAATTTTTAACAATAATTTCAATTTAATCGAATTCGATGATTCCCAATGAATTTATTATTTTCAAAATGTTAATCCAAATAAAACACTTTACTTTTACAGTTAATGGTTATTTTTTAATAATTCAATTTAATCGAATTCAATGATTCCCAATAAATTTTATTTATTTCAAAATGTTAATCCAAATAAAACACTTTACTTTTACAATTAATGGTTATTTTTAATAATTTCAATTTAATCGAATTCAATGATTCCCAATAAATTTTATTTATTTCCAAAATGTTAACCAAATAATTATAACAACGATTTCAGTTAATTTAACCCGAGTACCCTTTCCCTTTAATAGGCCTTAGACGCATATTGTGTTCATATTATATTTACTGAGTGCCCACTGGACTACTCGGTGTGATGATTTTAAGCCGTATGTAACATAATTTAGGTCGATTTTACAGAATTGAGAAACGAGGAAGCAGCCAGAGACTTCTTCCTTATTTCTCGCTTCAGCTATAGGGATAATATTGACGTTACGACCGCTGCGTTGCGCACGCTGAGTCTTCACGGGTACATATCATTGGCGATTTTCCACGCACTTACATGCCTCTGTACTATGTTGATATTTACTATCTTGCGTGATGTGTCGGCTGTGGGCCGGAAAAATTTCGACATTAAAATTTTATAAAGCATATAAAATAAGTTAAGATATATGTAGAATAATTTAAATATTTCAATAATATTTATTAATTAGGACAAAATAACAGAAATTACCCTTCATAGACCATTCCAAAATTTTCATACAAAACATAAAATGTCATAATAGAAAACATAAATGCCTCTCTCCCCACACCGCCGTCAAGCAGAGCTCTACAGAGATGCTATGAACGTGGTGTGGAAAGATGGCTCCAACATAAATATTCTCACCTAGAATAATAAAACAAATTCTCGAAATGGTTCTAAACTGGTCTGAAAATGGTTTACAAATAGATTTAAAACAATTCACAATTTTCAAAATGGTTAAAGTTCAAACTTGGTTTGAAAAAATGGTGTTAATGGTTAAGTTAAATGTGAAAATGGATCAGTATATATACCTATTTGTGGACGTGTGAAATTTGATGCAGTAAAACAAAATTCGACCTTGTTATTTTCTAGCAAATTCTATTATTTATTTTTATTATTTTTCGATTTATTTTTATAATTTTTTATTTAAAATTTTTATTGAATTATTACTAATTCAATTTTTCGATTTAAATTTCACTTTAATGAACTTTAATTGATTTTTTCAATTTCGTCGAATTTGTTGTGTTTTCTTGTTATATTTGTATAGGTATCGTGCGAATCTTGGTGCATTTTGTTAATATTTTAATTTAGTTTTATGTTTATTTTTTATATTATTCTTTTAATTTTTCAGATTATGGGTTTACTTGATGTTTCAGTGGGTTCATTTAAATTGCGTGTTATTCTTGCGTGGTGTTTTGATCCATAAACATTTCCAAGGCGTACGTTCTGGCCCAACATAAAACACTCGGGGGTCCGTAAAATTGCGACCCGCAATTTCAATTGATTTCAAAATGATACATACATTTCTTACATTCCACATTCATAAAAAGTTTCTACGGTAAGGTTAATCATATCAAGGCAAAGATGGACTTAAGGTCCGGCTACGATACATAATCAAAATAGGATAGTTCAGTTCTTTATAATCAATGCAAGTTTTATCAGTTCGAATGCACTACTAGATCAGTCTAAATTAATAACTCATGTTATCAGTTGTATTGCTTCGAATGAAATCGCTGACGGCTCTGAGTTTCGCTTTCGAGCTGGTGTTGATCTTGAAGTGACTTGATGGAAATCTGCGGATCTTGAGGTTTTGCTAACCTTTGAGTTGGATTTTGGAATTGGGTTGAAACATTCTTCTGAGCTTTCTGATGGGGTATTTTGCCTTTGCTTGTTTTTTGTTAGCCGAGGATGAGACAGCGTATTAGGTGTGGAGTATCATGTGTAGAGTTATACTCATCGGTAGTAAGTTCGATTGATAGTTGTGTACGGTTCATTTTAAGTGTTCGTGTTGCCTTTGATTGATAAGCGATTCTTGGATTCGCTGAATTGGTTTATTATTGGATTTGCTTTGGGCTTTTCTTTGAATTTAGTTGATTGATTTTTCTAGGGTTTTCTTGTATCCCTCCGGTTCTCTTGTGTTTATAGTTGCGATGTCTTGTGTATTCAGTTAGGTTGTACATTATTTGGTTCTCTCGAATTTCTTGTTTCAAGTCGTCCTTGTTTTCTTTTGGGTGCATTGCATACATTGGAGTGTGTGAGTGTGTGTTGACATCCTCATTTATTGGGGTTACTACAAATTTCTTTGAAATCGCACAGTGCTGTCCTCTCTTCTGAAAGGGTTTGGAATTTCTCGCATTTTTCTAACGTTTCAGTATTTGCATTTTCTAAATTATCATCATTATTATCAACAGGTTGGGTTCATACTTTCTATTTTTATACGTAATTAATTTTATATTTTTTACAAGTTATTCCGTTTTATTGTCAGTGAGTTTGTAGCCCTTTTTTTCCTTTTTCTTTTTGGGTGGAGGTTTCTCTCGCACTCTCTTTAATTTTATATTTTCTGAACAATCTCACATTATCAGGATTGGGCTTTTAAATTAATCGCTCCGGTTAGTTTTGGGAGTTCTTTTAATCGTTCTTTACCATTCTTTGATATTTTATGTTGATTATGATTTTCATTTGAAGATTTCTGTTCTTTTGTTTGTTTTCTCTTGAGTTGACGTTTGAGTTGACCCGCTTGGTTGTTGTGTTTTTCCAGCTTTCGTCTCGCTTCTGGAGCTGTTCTGTTAATTTTTAATTTCTCCTGAGTTTGTTGATGACTTCTTTTACTCTCTGCTTCTTTACAACTGTCTCTAGTTGTTAGACATATCTCTGTTCCACCCCGTTTTTCTCTGTTTCTCAATCGTTCTGCTCGGTTTCAATAATCTTCAGGATTACACGAATTCTTTATTTCGGCTAATCGCTCAAATCGTCATTTTCTCTCTTTTGTTCGTTCTCTCCCATGCTAAGATGTAGTCTTCGTTTATCATATTGGCTAGTTGTTTTAGATTGCTTAGTTTGTGATTATCCGGGCGATTCTGAATCTTGTTCCTCCCACTCTAAACTCTTGCATCTTTTCTCGCTCTCCATCTTTTACTGTAAATATCCTCAGTGGTCTTGCCGATGGTTCTACTAAGTGAATTGGGCGTGGACGATTCTCCGTCTTCTAGATTCATTCGGATTTCACTTCATTTGAATTATACTAAATATAACATCGATTACAATTTTTGTTTTGTCATTTTATTATTTTTATTACTTTTACACTTTAACAATTTCTCTGTTTTTTTTTAGGTTTATATTGCCGTTCGTCGTTTCCCCGAGACCTTCATCGGGTCGGCGGGTACTTGAATTATAACACTTCAGTGGATAAAGGCATAAGCAGGATTGGGGTCGTTTTGGTATAAGCATATTACTTCTTCAGTAAGCCCGTTATATTTGTACTCTTCGTCTAAGAGATAGCAAGATATTCCGCATTTTTCGATTAATTCTTCCACTTGCGTTCCAACCGATGCGTGTTCTAACTTTTAACTTTTCAATTCTTTCTCAGATTCCTGTTCATTCCTCATATCCTTGCTTTATTGCTTTAATCCTGCTCAAACTTGTTCTCAACTGCTCGTTACTTCGAGTTGATTCTCAACTGAATCTTTAAATACGGCAACTCCCTCCGTGTCATTCAGCATTCACCTCCTGCTGGAGTCTGGTTATTCTTCTTTAGTTGTGATTTGTCGTCTTTCATCCCGTTTGTATTTAAGGTTCGCAGATCTTCGATTTAAGTTGATCAAGTCCATTTTCGTGGGCCTTTCGGTTTTTCGAGGCTGGTCTATTGTATTCTTTCAATCGTTCGTTTGAATCAACTTGGATTTGGTTACTGTAATCGTCGAGTGTAGTTTCGCCTCTTATCAGATCTGCTCCCAATCACTGCCCACTTCGGATTGTAAAAATTTCTTGGGTAATCTCCTTTACTCTTATTTGGCTCTGGTATGGCCTTCCATTTTCCTGCTTCTAATTAATACAAACTTTCTTTCTTTTCCGTTTTATTCGCTTGAATTCGTCTTGTCGGTGAGCTCGTCCTGCTCGATTTGCATCGTCTTTTACTCGGTTTGTATTGATAACTCAACTCCTGCCAACCTATATAGGCTAGATTGTTTGCTGCGCCTCCCCATCCGAATCTGCATTCTATTCGCCAATGTTTCCGTGCTTGATCAGTTATCTGAGTCAGCATTCTTCTTGTCTATGTTCTCTGGCCTCTAATTTTCTTGATGTTGGCCTTGGTTTCCAGTTTTGTGATCTCGATCTTCTGCGTTTTCCCATTTAGCTTGTAGGCTCTGGTTCTGTCTTCCTCGCGCTATGCTGAATATAATGCTGATCCGCGATTCCCAATTACGTCTTGATTGTTCCTATCTCTGCATGATTTTCCATATCGCGCTTGTCTTGTTTGCCCATTCTTTGCTTGTTCCAAATGGTCCTTTGTTCTCCTATTCGGTATTGGGTACTAATGCCCCAATTCCTCTGCATTTGCTGTATCGAATTTTATCGTCCTCCTCTCCTTCTTCGATTTCGCTTCTTTGCTTTATCCCTCCGCAATCTTTCGATTTGTGATCCGCTTCGCTTGCTCTCAGGGTTTGTGATCCTCTTCCTTTTGGTTTTTTGATTCTGGTTTGGTTCTGCATAAATTCCTTCATCATTTCCTCTTCTCGCTCTTGGTACGTTTTCTCTTTTCCTTTGGGTAGGTTACTTTTTCCAGTTGTTTTTCCCACTTTCTTTCATCATTTTCGTTTTACGTCTCCTTGCACTAAATTGCTCTTCTACGTAGTAGGCATTTCTTTAATTGAACGTTTTGTCTCCATAATCACTTCTTCACTTGTACTGTTTTGATTCCGATTGATCCTTGATTGCGTTTTGGCTCTCCAGCTTCTTTTACAACTCTTTGCTCGTTTTGATGCATAAGCTGTTTTCTAAAATATTAATATATCGATTATTCTCTCTTTTCAATCATCTCAAAATTTTATCATAATTTACATCATCTCGTATTTTGTGGTTTTTGAGTTTTTTATAATTTTTTTGTTTTTACGTTTATCTTTATTTACACTTTTTACACATTGTTTTCGGTTTCTATCTACTGATCAGCGAAACGGAATCCTTTGATCCGCCCGTTGATCGGCTTTCTACATACTGGACATATAAACTTTTAAACCCGCATGCTCACATGTAACCTATGCCAACCAAGGCTATAAATATTCACAGTTTTGGCAACATGTACATCTTGATACTGTCCAAAAATAGCTTCTTTTTATTATGATTTGTACGAATTCTTTGGGTCTCTTGATATCGCTTTGATGCTCGAATTATTTGCTGGTCGCGCGTACCATTCTAAATTATTAGCTAACCTTTCTTTGATTATGTTCCTCATCTTTTGAGTATCTACTCCTGATAATAGCATTATGGTTCTCGTTTTTGGTCGATCTAAGATATCTTCTATTTGCTGATTCGTAATTATTATTTCGATATTCTTTGACTCTTTTTCTTGTCGATAGCGATACCATGCGTTTCTCTGGCGCTTTAGTTTTTTGACGATTCTGATCTGGTAGTTGGCCTGTTGATTTGTGCATCGCTTGCGCACATTATTCCTTGCTGTTTCATACTTGACCGCAAATTCTCGCTCTTGGATTTCCTTTGAAGGTTTTGATTCTCTCATTCGAATGTCTATTTATAGACTCTTTTCCCATAAATTAGCTCTGCTGGTTCGAAACTCTTTTTATATCGGTTATCTTTCTCGCCCTCCTTTTCATTCATCTTGGCAATTCTGATTCGGAGTCCTCGATGCTGTCATGGTGCGGTGGTTTCTGAAGTCAATATAACTAAATGACAGGTTGAAATTTCCTCCAGGTGTTCTCGTTTTGCTGTCTCTCCCTTTTCCCATTTTGCGAGTTTTCCCTTTACAATAAATACAGGTAACTTCATCTGTAGTTCGGGCCTTCCCGTAAAATAAAATACCTTCTGCAGCCATTTCTTTGCTTGCCGGTCGGTAAATACCTTTTGTCTAAACGTTAAAATCTCTGTTCCTCTTTTCTCAGCTCCTCGTTTCTCACTCTCCATTTGTGAGTATATCGCTTTTTATGATTCGCGTTGGCCGTCTTAATCCGTCATAGTCTTTATAGATAATGCTGCTGCTAGTATCAACTTCTCTTCTCCTCTGGTTTTTTCGTAGTCTCGTCCATATCGAATCTGTCCTTCTCCATCTGTACGTATCCTTCGCTGATTCCGCTGCCATCTAAATATCGCATTATTTTTGAATTTTTGTTTTTCTGATTTTTCTGATTATTTTAATTTTTTGATTTTTATTTGTTTATTATTTTATTACATTTACTACACTTTCTTTTTTTTTTACAACGTCCTGTCTGGCTTCTCCACTTCTAATTTTATATACAGATTATCTTCTCGCAAGAATCCTTCTCCTCTCAATCGTTGTTGTGGATAGAAACGTGGTACAATGCTGTATCCAGTCAGTTGTTGGCTTCCCATTCTGGGGTTCATTTCCTTCGATGAGTAGCGATAATCCTCTTGTCTTTCATGCCGTAATATCATGTTTGTTTAAAAGGCATGTAAATAACATCATAATACTCTCTTCCTACTCTGATGAAACACTTGATATGGAGTACCTGTTGCTTCCCATCCCCATTTGGAATAATCTAATGCCCAATTGTACATTTTCCCAACTGTATATTGGTGGAACTATCGTAGAAGTCTTGTGTGTTTTCCGTTCTTTGCCCTGAGCGTTTCTGCGAATTCGCGTTAATTTCCATATAAATGGTGCTGTAGGATGTTTCGCTATAGAACTGTTGGTCTAGTATCCTTTATGCTGTTGGTCAACTGTTGCATTTTCTTTTCCATTCGTCCATTTTCTGAGGTATTCCTTGACTTTTCTCGAAATTCTTTCTGGACTCTAATATTTGCTTATAGTGCCGTTATGGTATCATTTGCTGTTCGTAGCTTTAACTTCCCATGCCAACATTCCTTCGTCATTATGAGTCGGCATGTTCGAACTAATTTCTATATATGCTTTTTTGCATTTCGCAATTGGTAATTGGCTTGGCAAAAACAGTTCAGTGACATTTGACTGGTGCCGCTACATCGTTCCAATGTCTTTGGTTTGACTTATCTTTGTCACAGGTTGTTACATACACTTCATATAGATCACATATTTGTTCCTCTTTGGATCGGTGTTCCATTTTATCTTATCCATTCGTCGATAACTCCAGCAAGAATTCGGCATTTCTCCTTCTCGCTTGATGCATATTTGGATGGTCTTTATCGTCTTTTTGTTGTGTGTTGACATTTTTCGCATAATATCCGTATATTCCATTCATTTGCGTGACTTTCCGCTCCTTCCATAAGTCCTTTCCATTCACATTCTTATATTGGCATTGAATGTTAATAGGTGTTGATCTCCTTGTTGGTGCTTTATCCATTGGTTGTGGATCTTCCTCTCCTTTCGTAATATTGTCATCGCATCAGGGCATTTATTGTTGTCTATCACTCTATCGTACAATCGTACATATTCTGCTCCACATTTCGTCTGTCTTGCTCCAATCCGTAATTCTTGTTACAGTACAACACTTTAATCTTCTTGAATCGTCACCACTCTAATTTTTCCTTCATTATTCGTCCGTATCTTCGATGATTCCGCTCCTCGTTATCTCATCCGAGTAATGTCTGGCATATCACAAAAATTTTCATTACTTGACTGCTTACTTTATCGTTTTATTTTTGACTATTTACACGGACGTTTATTTTAACCTACTGTGAATCCGGTCTGGGGTGAACTGGCATCGGAATGCCTAGCCATTCCACCCAACTGTGCTGACTACGTGCGGTGATTACTACGTAGTCTTCCAATTTCTCCACTTGCATCAACTATCGCTAGATTGCTTCGTTATTCTCTGCAATGTATGTATAGTTCCTGTGCTCTTCTAAGTCTTATAGCTTGTTGTAGCCTCTGTTCGCACTTCCGTTAATACTAGCATGAGTATGGTCCACTGAGTTTCGCCATTGTGTTTATTAGTGCAGTTAATTCGCATTGTCGTCTCCACGTGCCTCGACTCCTTGATCTTGTAATTCCTTGAGTTAATCGAGCGAACCTATAGGATTGCAGGGCTGCTGGTGTCTGGACTTCCCTTCCCGACGGTGTATTCTAACTTGATTGTGATTGCATGTATTCGATTTCATCTTTGGTTATAACACCATTAATTCGCATCGGGCAATCTCTCTATTTGCGTATTGTCTCTAAACAGCTTTGTACGATTACATTATAGATATACATATAACTAGATATACTACCATAAATTTTACACATATACAACGTCTGCTTTCTCGTTTTACAGATCCGTCTCGGGGACTATAACGATAATGTCGCGTATGTCCCCATATTTCCATTCATTATCTGGTATATACATCAGATTCGTTGACGCATGTTGTGGCTTCGATATGGCGGTCTTTTACCAGAGTCCGCTTGTGCGAAGAATTTTCCTATGATTTCAACTATTCTCGGTTCTTCTGCATCGTATTGTCCTTAATTCAATATCGTGAATTAATTTTTCCAGCGCTGGCCATAATTTCTTCGCTGGCTCTTTGCCGCATTTCGTAGTTCTCACTATTGGAATTATTATCAGCATCACCTACGCTGCTTATTAGCGGCTGTTGTTATCCAAATCATTTTTTGATCAATAACCTGTTCCTGAGGACGCGTGGGTTGCTCTGTATTGGTGCTCCATTATTCCTTCTTTTGGTAGTACATTCTTAGAGTCTTTCTGGAGTTGTAATGCTTCGATGATTGAAAGGTGGCTGTCGTCCATAGATCATTCTTTTTTCGCATGTTTACGTTCTGTTTTCCTCGGATTGTTTATTATACGGTTAATCTGTCCTTTGACTTGAGTGGTTCCTTGTTATCATTCTCCAATGTCCATGAGTTCCTTTTTGGATATTTATTACATATTTTCCAAGTTTCCTTTTCGTCGATATACGATACTTTTGGTTCTTTATATTTTTGGCTTATCTCACATTGGATTCGGTGTTTACTGGTTCGTTCTTAGCTTCGTATCGCAGATTTCGTGTAGGGTTTTTCACCCTGTGTTCCAATACTTTCTTCTCATTTGCTGCATTTGTCCTCTATGTTATTATAGCTGCTTTACTTCTCTGATCTGTCGTGATACGGTTCTTCTCGTGTTCTTTTCCGACGTTTTCGTAATGATTCAGAAACATTCATGTTATTGATTTCGTAAGCATCTCTTCCTTTCTGAACGTGTACTATAAATTTCCACGCTTTCTTTTTGTGGGATTGCGGTATTTTTGATTTTGATATCATTCATTTGTTTGACATTTGATTCTTTCATTTCGTTCCTCTTTTAGTTCGAATAGAGCAAACCTTTGTAATGGGTTCGTTACCATATTTCGACATTAGCGTCTTCTGCCCACTCTGGGTTTGATCACTTTTATCGTATTCTTAATTTCTCGTACTCGAACGTTTGTAATGCTCTTCTTTTGTGTGTGAATTTCCTCCCAGGGTTTTGGCTAATTGCAGGTGATTAATATCATCCTGTTGGCACATATATAGATATTCTGCTTGCCTTCTACGGCATCCCAGTCGCATTTCTTCCCCGCTTTCATATTCATTTTCCAACAATCGATTATTTTATATTGTAACATAGCTTGTTCCAAATGGTTCTATTCCTTTGTTTATGTATGATCGTCAATTTGCCTATCCTGGTTACTTGGAGTTTTTACGTTTCATCTCTGTAGGCATTCACTACATCTTGGTGGTTTGGCATGATGATGAGTTTGGCCGATTTCTATCTTTCCTGGTTTCCTATGGATCAAAATTTGACAACTTTATGCTTGATTCATCGTCAAGTTAAGGCATATTCCTTTTACTGAGATCCTGTTCTCATTTATGGTCGTATTCTGAACGATTTTATTTCCTTTTGAATTTCCTCAGCTTCCGTTAACTTGTGGGACGTGATTAATATCATTATTTTTTGTAGCAGGGTCGGTCGGTTTTGATTTTTCAGCTTGTGAGGTATCGTCATCCCTTGTGCTTCGTTCGCGCTTCGTTGTTGCTGTTACCGTTTCTTGACGTTCCTCGTTAGATGATTGCCCTTTCTCTTGTTGGGCGGGTTGTTTTCATCTCTATCATTGACGCCTTGCTGTTCGTCACTCCTCCTTCCCATTATTTAAACCTCCATCCGGGTTCCTTTGGAAAGTTCCTCGACATTATGATTTCAATTATTTTCCTCCCGTATAGCTTTATTATTCTCGTTTTATATCGCCATATCTCTTTATTTCTTGTTTCTCGCTTGGAAATCTTATTGCTTCGATGCTCTGTGTATCACATCAAAAAGTTTGTTCCTTCTATCTCCGATTCGTATGTGGCTTCTTTCGGATGGTTGGGAATTTTAGTCCCCTTCCCCATTTCAACATTGCTTTTATTGTTTTGGGAATGGAAGGAGCATATTTGTTGTCTTTCAAAGAATTTCTGTCTTTACCATATAGTTCGATCGAATACTTTAAGTGAATGATCCTTCGTAGGTCCATTTCATCCAGATTGCTGCTTCACTTGTTTGGCGTCGAAGCTTCCCATAAGTTTGGATTGTTTCTTACGCATCATTTCTCTCTTCCTGATCGCTTACTGGGTATAAATTTATTGCACTTGCTTGTCTCAGAGTTTCAGTGGGCATAGTGAGTACATTGTTTCTCCATTGTCTGTTTTTGAACGATGATCCTGTTTTTAGTAGTTCCCTCAGAGAACTGTTGTAAAAGCACTGCTGCGAACGCGAAACATAGTGTGTTTGCCCTCTTCGTTGGTAATGTTTGAGGCGTGTGCCGCATTTCTGCATAATGGATTATATCTCATATCCTTTGGGTGTTTCTATGGGATGTACGTGCAATAGTAAGTAGCGTTTCCTTCTAACATCTGCCATGTGAAGAATCATGGGTAACCTCTTTGATAGATCCATATTCTGGTGGACTTCTAGCTCCTTAGCTAAATCATGCGATTTTCCCGCTTTTTACTATTCGTCATCACCTTTTCCGTCGACCCATTCGGCATTATTATCCTGATGGCTTCAGCTATTTATACCATCTTGTCTACATTATCTTGAGTCGCGTTAGAGTATTTGGATTCATCCGGTAGGGTCATCCTAGCAGATTATTAAGTGTGCTCTATTTTTAGACTCTGTAATCCGTTTATACTCCAATGTTTGAGTTTTGTGATCTAGTTTGCATAACTCGATTCCTGGTCTTTGTTATCGTATCTTGGTATTGCTTTGGCATCGCCTCACGTTACTAAAAGTCTAAGTGAGGGGTATATGACCAATTAACTCGCGCATTATTCTCGTTACGTAAGATTATCGATCATAAGGTCCTTAACACATCTTGTATTTTCGGGCTAATCCTGGATAATTCTGGCTTTGCGATTATACCCAACTCCAACTTCAAATTCTCACGTACGCTCGCTTTTACATGTAATTTCTTTGTAGCCCTTGGTTAAATCTAATATGTCATCACCTCTGTTTTTCCAGATCTCTTGCATCCCGCTTCCCCCTTGAAATCCTGTCAGCACACATACTCAATTTCCATATACCGTGATATTGGTGTTGATATCTCCAGCTATCGGCATGTACATTCCTGCGACAATTAGATTTAAATGGACTCATTTGTTCGAATGTATTGACATCTATACCATAAGGCATAGATTTATATGATCCAATGCCCCCCCCCTTTTGGTGTCCGTGCTTACATAATTTGACATCATGCATTAATAGCCGTTAAATCGTTCGGTTTGACCATTGTTGCGGATGTACGGTGGATTCCAGCTCGCAATTCGAAGTAATTCGTAACTCCTCTATTATTTCGCTCATGAAGTTGGTTCCTTGATACAGTGAGATCTGTTTGGGGTTTTCCGTATCTATCAGCATAGTTCCCTGTCTACTAGAGATCTCGCTAATGTTCGTAGCTTTTTGACGTATGCCGAGCTCGAGAATTTTGACAAATACATCGCAGCTACTAATAATAGAATTTCCAATCGTGTTATCGGAATGTCGCTACTGACATCCATTGCGATCATTGCATGGTCTGGGGAATTGCATAGGCTTTAACGGTGCTTAAATTACTTCCTGTGCTTTCGGTTGCACATATAGATCAATTCTTTATCCACCGCTTTACGTCCTCCGATATTGGCCAATATATTCTTGGCGGCAGTCTTGCCTCCGTCTTTTGCTGACATGTGCCTCCAAGCTTTCCATCCCGTGTATTGCATCAATACCTCTTTCGTCTACTCTCTGTAAGGCACATAAGTTCGTTCTCACCATCCATGTAGTAAGTAACCATCCCTTTCTCCATGGTATAGTCGAATGCTGTGTTTTCATATTCTCTCCAGTTACTGTTGTGTCGAAGATTTCATATCGTTTCGTTCTATGATTCAATTATGGTTTTAAGCTCCCTCGTCCTTCTTCTGCCCCTTCTTTCCTAGTTTGGAAACGAATCCTCTGCGATGATCATGCATATGCGTCTCAGCATCCTGATCCATTGTTCCTCAAAACGAATCTTTGACATAGGCAATACCTGCGTGCTCTCGCTTTCCTGATTTGAATATATACGGTGAGTATTCTGCAACGCATTGCCTACTCATTAATTATCGAGGTCTTATGTGGCCAGCCATACCAATGGTGATGATGTTGGATAAATCTCGTGACCCATAATAAATATTTTTGAAAGTTTAATAGCTTGAATTATCGCTAATGCTTCTCTTTCGGTCACAGAGTAATTCTTTTCATGTTTCTTGAACGTTCGACTATAATATCCAATAACATATTTCACCCATCA